>JAVQKC010194741.1:0-14342 GCA_036025475.1 Philypnodon macrostomus | reverse complement strand
TTGAGTCACTGGGCGTTGATTTAGGACACTTTTTTAAAGAGGCTGGTACGGCTTCAGCAGATGGGTAAAAACAAAACCGAAAAACACCCCCTTCTTTCTCCCCGTGTGTGCCCCTCTGTCTCACCCGCCCGCGGTGTTCAGCGGCTGAGCTTTGGACCGACAGAACAAGGCGGAATGGAGACGCTTTTTTTGCGCTTTCAGTTAGCCTAATACACCGAAGCACTTGCCTGTCCCCCCAAATTTCAGTATAATTATGGGGTCTTTAAGTCACCATTCCAAAACTAACCCGCACTCATCACTTCCAAAAAAGACAATACTAAATTAATTGGTTCACGTTTTGATGCGTTGGATAGTCTCTGGACTTCGCCGATTAGTTCTCTATAAACACGTGTATTGGGGCTAATTTCGTCCACACGCGTACAGTGAAGATATTACGCAGAACGTGCCTTTATTCCTTTATTTAACACTCTTGTTTTTTAATCGTCTTTTCGTCGTTAAAGAACAGTTGGCGGTGATTAGGAAGCTATCACGTTAACTAAAAGGCAATAAGCGGCCACATTGCGGCCGTATTTTCAGACTTGAAAATACACAATCTATAGATGATCATTAGATTCGATTTTTTTTGCCTAGATTTGCGCAAAAGTGTCAGAAATATGAACGTTTTTTATATTTATCACATTTACTCAAAACGTAGAAGATAAAAGGTGTGTGGGGTTATTAATGAATAGTAATGAATACGCATGAGAAAATATTTTTAAAAACGCAACAGAGCAAAGATTATTATTATTTTTATTTTTTTGGTACGTTTGACTCGTTTTTATTTCACCAGTGGGTCGTCTTTAGAGGGGAGCCCGGCGCGTAGCTGCATTTAGCGGGAAAGAGACGCGTCTGGCCCGTTTTTACAGAATCGCACTGAACACGCACACGTCGGAGGGTTGGGGACGTGATTAACTGGTGATGTGCTCTTTTAATTACAGTGTCACGGGGGAAAGTGCAGGATTATGTTAATGAGGAGGCTGACATACGGGATCACAACACCTGCCCTCCTGACACTAGTAGACTTGAAAGCGCGACTAACCGAACAGTAACTAACCGAACAGTAACTTCGGTTAGTTTGACACACGTTAACTAACCGAACAGTAACCTCGGTTAGTTATAATGTTAAATGTTTTCGATTCTGACGTTTTTGAAGTCATTCAAATCTTTATGGCCAAAAGTGTTTATTCCAGCTGGAATCATGGTGAAACCATGGTGAAACCATGGTGGCTATTTCATAATAATCTGTTAGCGTGTTTAACATGACATTTTAGTTCATTATAATAAAAACCGATATCATTTGGACAGGTGAATAATGATACACTGATGAAAATAAATCGGATAATGTTTTATTTTTATTGAGAAGCAGTGTCGTTTTACCCTTTATGTGATCATTTAATGATATCATTTGACTTCGGATTGTGGCCACGTTAATTTTTTTGGATGCGCATTTAGGAGAGAGGCCTATAAGCTATTGTTTTGATGTTGTAGGCTACTGTAACAGAAATCAAATAAGCACATTCCATAGAAATTACCAAACAATATTCAAATGAACATTGCCTGATGATGATTATTATTATTATTGCCCCAGAGCTCCGCTGGGAACAGACTTTAAGCCGGTCCGGGCGCATCTGCAGTCGGCTGTGATGCAAAGGATCTTCCGGTGCCAACTTTGTTCTCTGGAAGTCGAGATGATAATAATAATAATAATAATAATAATAATAATAATAATAATAATAATAATAATAATAATAATAATAGTTAGATATCTAAAGCGTATGCCAAAATGAACAGGAGGGTTAAATTAATGAGAAAATCAGAGCAAAAAAAAGGAGGTTAAAAGCTGGCCCCCCACATGACAGCGCTGACAGCTGGTTGTTCCAATCTGTTCACTCCGAGATTTATCCTTCCACAGCAGCCACTAAACCCGGGTTACACCGCCCAACAGCAGCTAGAACCGCCGCCTGCTTATGGCTTTTACCCACACTCCATGGACGCACTTTAGGAAGAGTCGAGTGGGTTTACGCAGTAGTGTGGTAGTCATCAGCGAGACCAATGAACATCAAGAGTGGAATAACAGACAATTAAGTAAAAAATAATGACTCGAGAAAATAATACGTTTAATTCATTACAATATATAAAATACTGTAGGCTAAATAAAATGACTTCCAGCTTAGCAAAGTGGTTTTACGCTTGAGTGTTGACCAAGGCACCTCGAGATCGAAGTTAAAAAGCACAAAAAAAATTGTCCAAATACAATAATTAAAATTCCATTTTACACAGCCACCACTATCTCATCCTCTTCAGCTAACTGATAAATGATGCGTCTAGCCAAATAGACCCAACGAATCTATTAACTTAATTAATCAATATGTTGTCTCTGAGACAAATGGGACTGCGAACAAGACATTTTAAGTCATCCCTGGACATTCGGACACCAATACAAAATGGTGTGACCACTAGCCCTTTATAATACACTGTGGAGGGATACGGGAGCACACTGTTCAAAACAGTGATATGATTTGATGTTATGCGTTTGTGATTGATTGAAATGTATTCATTGCTGTTTTTCATTATCACCCCCCTCGGTACAGTGATTGCCATGGAGGAGTCGAGCTCGCACAAGTTGTCGTGGGACGGAGACGCCAAAGCGGTGCAGCAGTGTCTGACCGACATCTTCACGAGCGTCTTCACCACATGCGACATCCCCGAGAGCGCCATCTTCGGGCCGTGCGTGCTCTCCCACACGTCCCTCTACGACAGCATAGCCTTCGTTGCGCTCAAGTCCACGGATAAGCGGACTGCGCCGTACATTTTCAGGGTAAGATTTGAATAAAGTGTTTTTCTTTTCTTTTTTTTATTACATTCTATATTGAATACATTTGGGCAACTGGAGTTTGACCGGCCTTTGACATTTGAGGCCTCCTCAGTAAAATCCTTTGGCGCAGCAGAGAACAGCTGTTGGTAAATGCACTGCCAGATCAGTTAATTACTAAATACATTAATAATTCATGCAGCATAATACAGTTTGATCACATAATAATTATTTTTTCTGATGTGTCAACCACGCGCAACAAAAGCGGTACATTTACGGAGTGCCACATAGAGAATACTATAGGATTCATGGTTATATATCTATATTTGTGCAATTATTGAGTAAATGTATTACAATATTTTATTTTGAAGACTACTATTTTCCATCATTTCTCAATATTGTCATTATATATATGAATGCTGTCTTTTTCTTTGAACCTTTATTCCACCAGGCAAAACATTAAGAACAATCTCTTACCATGTTAGGATTATGTCATTTTTGAATGCATAGTGATTTACATTGATTACATTATGGAAGATATGACGCCCGAAGGAGCCCAAAAACATATGTGACATTTTGGGTCAAATTAGGATATAGGTTACATATATACATATCTATCTGCACTCCTTTTTCCTCTTCCTCTCCTTCCCAACCCTCTATCAAAGTCTCACACAAACCAGGAAGTATCAGAATAACCACTGGTCTGAAGTTGGTTTTTCATTTTAAACTTAAAAAAGTTTAGTTCCTGTGGAAACATGTAATTTGTTAAAAGAAAGTGACCCAGGCTCTAAATTAAAACCCTTATAATACAGCCCACAGAGGGGCTCAGAGTCTCATTTAAACCCTTATAATACAGCCCACAGAGGGTCTCAGAGTCTCATTTTAAACCCTTATAATACAGCCTCAGAGTCTCACTTTTTTCTGGTATGCTGTACTTTTAACAGATTATTATTAAGTACTGCAGCATTAAACTAGCAAAATGAACAATGTATCTGCTTAAGAAAGAGTGGGAAGAATGTATTAAAAATTGTATGTATATTTCTATATCTCTAGGTGGACACATCTGCAGCTAACAGCACCTCGGAGGGCCTGATGTGGCTTAGGTTGGTGCAGTCGGCGCGGGACAGGGAGGAGCAGAATCTGGAGGCATATGTGAAGAACGGTCAGCTGTTTTACCGATCGCAGCGGCGCATCGAGAAGGACGAGGAGCTGCTAGTATGGTACGGCAAAGATCTCACCGACCTGCTTCTGCTGAGTCCCAGCAGAGCACCGCCCAAAGGCAAAGGTACGAGACTTCAAATGTTCGCATGATGCTATAGGTCTAAACCAGGACCCAACAAGGTCTGGACCAGATCTAAACCAGGACTCAACATGGTCTGGATCAGAAATAAACCAGGACTCAACATGGTCTGGACCAAATCTAAACCAGACCTAAGCCAGGTCTCAACAAGGTCTGGACCAGAACTAAACCAGGACTCGACAAGGTCTGGACCAGAACTAAACCAGGACTAAACCAGGATTCAACAAGGTCTGGACCAGAACTAAACCAGGTCTAAACCAGGACTCAACATGGTCTGGACCAAAACTAAACCAGGCCTAAGCCAGGTCTCACAAGGTCTGGACCAGAACTAAACCAGGCCTAAGCCAGGTCTCAACAAGGTCTGGACCAGGACTAAACCAGGTCTAAACCAGGACTCAACATGGTCTGGACCAGGACTAAACCAGGTCTCAACATGGTCTGGACCAGAACTAAACCAAGACTCAACAAAGACCTGTATCTCAGTATCAGTATCTCAATATAAACTCTAAACACTCAATCAATTTTAACATTTACTGTTAACATCACTTCCGGTATAGTCAGTGTTAGGCAATTGTCTTTGGGTCAGCCTCAGCAACAATCCTCCAACGGGTGTGGCAAAAACATTCTTCAGAACATTCTGTTAACAAACTTTGAAAGGGTCTATATCACATTCAATTTAAAAAATGATCACAAAAAAGAGAATATTGCTTTTCTTAACAAAAATGCATTTTGGACTCATTGTAGGCTTCATTTGTCTGTACAGGTTCAACCCAGTACATCTGCCCAGACTGCAGCCAGCGTTTCCAGTTCGAGTTCCCGTATTTGGCCCATCTCCGCTTCCGCTGCACCAAAAGACTCCAGAGCATCACCGGATCTGATGACGACCAAGTCAAAGAGGCCAGCGCGGAGCGAGCCAACCCCACCCGGACAAGCCCCAAACTGGGCCGCTCGGAGGGGTACGCCGGGGCCCCCCAGGACAACGCCAAACCCTCCACGGACTTCCACAACTTGGCCCGGGATCTCGAAAACAACCGCACCAGCCCGCCCAGCGACAAGGAGGCAGAAATCTGCAGCGAAAGTTCTGGGAAGAGGAAGTTTTCTGAAATCGATGACAGGGAGAGGATTGGCGCCGGCTTGTCCAAATCGAAAGAGGAGCTAGCTACATCGGCACAAAACTATCGAGGGGCGTACAGCTTGGAGGATAGGTCTTTCTCTCCGCCCAATGAAGTGGTAGAAGCAAAACGTAGTGCTTTTACCGAGGTCAAAAAGTCGGCACAAAGTTTGAAGCATCACAACAAGAACTCGGAAAACAAAGATGGCGGACGTCCCAACAGCAGTCTGCCAGAGAAGCATCTTAATATTCGTCAAGTGCTTTCTGAAACACAACCTCCGCAGCCATCGCCGCAACTGGGGAGTGCATTTACATCGGTTAGCCAGCAAGGCGGTGGGGGAAGTAACGGGGAACGGAAAAGCGCCTTTAGCCAACCGTCGCGATCGTCTTTCTCTCAAATCTCACCTTTAGTGATGCCGCCCAAGCTCCTAGACTGCCATCCTGCGGTGGGCGATACGATTTCTTCAAGCAGACTGTACCAAGCCGACCATTTAGCCGCTAAGCTACAAGGAGCCGAGCTAGGCGCTAACTGCCCTGTGCCAGGAGGGGGAGGTATGGCTAAGCAGAACCCGTTTGTGTACGCCACAGCTTTTTGGCCCAAAAACTCTGGGCCAATCCAGATTCAGATGCCCTCGGCGCTGACTCTTCTCCCCCCGTCATTCACGTCTCTGTGTTTGCCAGCTCAGAACTGGTGCGCCAAATGCAACGCGTCTTTCCGCATGACGTCGGACTTGGTTTACCACATGCGGTCGCACCATAAAAAGGAGTACGCGATGGAGCCGCTGGTAAAACGCCGGCGCGAGGAGAAGCTAAAATGTCCGATCTGTAACGAGTCGTTTAGGGAGAGGCACCATCTGTCACGTCACATGACCTCACACAATTGAAACTCTATTATTATTATTAAGATTAAGGACTGTTTCACAATTCAGCCTGAATATAAGTACTCAGACTGATATTGGCCACCTACTATTTACAAGAACTCACCCCACTTTGCACTTAACGTTTTTGGGGGACAGTGGCTGTGTTTCATGAAGCAGGTTCAATCAAGAGTATAAATCAAGACCATTGTAATTATCATGCGAAAGCCATATCATGTCAACGTATGGATTTGAAAAAACAAATTAAAATAGAAAACACACTGTCAAAGAGTAGCAGAGCATAAATAATATCTAATGTGATATATTATTTTGTTGTAATTGACTGGATTTTAATAACACAGCAACGAGGCACTTACCTGGACTGAACCAGTGTTTGTGTGTAGGTCTGTGAGCTGCAAAAGGCTTTCATAAACAGGATTTGTAATTAGAATTAGATTGAATTTAATTAATAAAAACTGTCAGATTTATTGAAATGCAGAATCAAAATTGGAGCTAATTAGGCACATTTTAGTTCAGTAACTCCTGAATTGAGATAGAGTCACAGAAATAAATACAACTTTTCTGTAAATAGTAAAAATGTGGTTTTGGAGGCAGTCCAAATGGGAAAAGACATCCCAAGCACTATGTTGTGATGAAGTAAATGTCTTCAAAGCAAAGTATCTTCTTCAGAGGACATTGTAGAGCTCCAAGAGAACTAGGAGGACACCTTCTTTACTGACCCACTTCACCTTGTGTATTTCTAGATCAAATAAATCTATTAATCCTTATGTGGTAAAGGGCCATATGGTAAAACTATAATATCAATATTTTATCAAGCCAAGATTATGATTTTGGTTTTATTACTTTATATATTTGTATCTTCATAAAACCGTTTAAACTCCAAATTCAACATACATCCAATTCAATGTTCATCATAATACTTAATACTATAGTTATTTTCTTTTCTTAATATTTTTATTAACATTGTTACAGAAAAAAATTACCAGAGCATAAATGAATACACTGTAGCACGATTCAACCATCTTCCCAGATTAGCAAATCATCAAAACTTCATAACACGATTCAATCTTTTATTAACATATTGCACACGCCTATGTATTTGAAATGTATATTGAGTTTTGCTGCAGCAGTTTACAGATTCATAATTTGATTTAAAAATGTATCAGTATTGTGAGCCATGTATTGTGTATTGCATGGTATTGTGAGGTAATTACAGACCTAATTTATACCGTAATGGTCGATGAAGTGTCTTGCCCATGGGCACTGTATGATCTGGTGGGAGTGGGAATCAAACTGCCAGCCTTTAAAGTGTTACGGTATGTTGTTTTGGCAATGGCAACCTATTTATGCCATTGCAGCCTATAGGGAAAAAAAAAATCTACATTCAATTTCCACAATAATTTACATTGGCTTGATCATTTTGAAGCTGGTTGAACCTACTCCGAGTTTTCAAAACCTGCTTCATGAAATGTAAGTCACGATCTTTAACTTCCTTTCCTCTTTGTACACGTGTCCTGTTTTGAGTGTATGCAAATGCTATGTTTTTGGAAAAATGAATCTATTTATTGAAGCACCAATAATAAGGCATAAGATTTCATATGTGTAAATGATGTACAGTAAGGTGTATTTTATATCCTATAAGTGCTAAATGATGGTAGGATCACTGTCACGTTTACAAGATTTTCTCATGTGGATAGGGGCACACACTATATTTGAGAATGCATGTAATATTAATAAATACTAATAATTTAAGATAATGCAGTCTATCCATATGTCTGTACATAACTGGTTTGGTTTTGAAAAATGAAGCGTCATATTTTGTGTCGTTTTTTGGTGTTTTCTTCTTCCTTTGGCTGAGATTTGATAGTTTATCAAATCATGTTGAATGCATTGACAATAAAATAGCTTTATTTTCAACTCAAGGCTTTTGTGTTTATTTAAAATGTTAAGAGTTTTTATCTTGTAAACTTCAACACAATTTAGTTTATTTTTCATTTATTCTTCAAAGTGGCACATTGGCGGACATTTTGTGACGCTTAATAGGAACTGGAAAAATGCTTTAACAAAAACTTAGTGGTGTTTATTTCTTATTTTAAGAAATGATCTGCTTGAGGAATAAGAAAACTTAAAATATAAGAAATAATATATCATATTTCACTGGCAGATCATTATGCTTTAAATTATCAAAACAAAATATTAAAACTAGTCAGAATTGCAATGTAACAAGTCCAAAAATCTAAACTAGATACAACGACTAAAATTGAGATAAAGTAATTTTTACTGAGATACGTAGATACCAGATATTTAGTTTTTATAGTGTAAAATACAACGCCTACTTAACATCATCTGCTGCTAAGGATTCGTTATTTGAAATGAAACACTTGTCTTTTGGGGTATTAATTGCTTTGAGGGATCCTTTATATCTTTATTTATAGAAAATGAATGGATTTGTTCCTGTTTTGATTGATGATTTTGTGATCTAGCCTTGCCATATTTTACAGAAAGCATTAATACAAATAATATGTGAAAGCAAAAAAGTCAAATGTATAATCAGCTTTCTTCAATTTAGAAATACCAATAATAGTGAGAATAATAGAACACAATGGGATCATAATCAGAGGGTTGAAAGTGGTTAGTTGCTGAATGCAAAAAAAAAAAAAATCGTGTTGATATTGTATCCAGACAATGTTCCATATCAACACCAATAAGCTAACATTTTTCCATAACCCACTGACAATATATAATGTATTCCAAACTAGTCATTTTGCTAACGGACAACAACAAAAAACAAACAAACAAAAAAAACATATGAGCTAATTACAAGAAGCTCATATGCTCAATATTTAAAGTAAAGTAAAGGAGCACAGAATTTTGTTATGTGTCATTCATTTTTGAGAAAACGTCCTACTCTCATCAGTATAGCACTTGGGTGACGTCAGGCACATATGGCTTACTATTACTATGCCATGGCATACTAATTTAGCCATAGCACTTTATTTTACATGGGTACTACATTGTATCTACCTCATTAAGTACAATGTAACACACTGTTTAACAAACTGTTATAACATGTAGTTACATATTATTACAGTTAGGTATAACGTAGTTACGTTATACCTAACTTTAACCATTATGTATGAACAAAGTACATGGACAGTCTGTTACACAATGTATTACATTGTTACTTAATAATGTAGATACATTGTACTTAAAAAAGTAGTTAAGTTAAGTGTTACTCCAAACCACAAAACACCATTTTTCTATAAGGTCTGAAAGTTAGAAGCAAATCATGCCAAAATATCAGTATGTCTATAAAAGTTATTAATGTCCAAAGGTAATTTGGGAAAATTTGGGTAAATTATAACATTTCTATTTGTCTTAAGAAAAGTATATTTCTTTGTTTGTGGAGTAAATGACTCAGATATGTAATGGCCCTGTGACCAAGATATCCCTCTATCCTCTCCCTTTACAACCACATACAACAATATCGTTAATCATTATATGCTGTAACGCATCTTTATAATCTTTATCAGGGCTTGACATTACCACTAGCCAACTAGCCAAATGCAGGTAGATTTTACTACACTCTCACTAATTTGTCCTGTTACATTTTACTGCATAAGTCATTTAGGCTTGGCTTTGTTCAGCTTATGCTTGAAAATGTCTAATTTAAACTATACCTCAATTTATAAGCCATAAACTGTCAATTCAAGATTACAACATTGTACAGTATAAATGCTAACCACACTACATTAAAAGGTATTTGTGTCTAGAAACATCTTAGATGGCTAGTCTATTTTTAAAGAACACAAGCATCCACACACACATATAGAGCTCTCTCAGCACAAGGACCTCATCCATCAGTCCTGGACACATCTATAGCCTGTCCGTCCTGGAAGTAGATCCCTCTATAATGTGGTTCTCCCTAAGCTTTCTCTTTTTTCCATGAATGGGTTTCTTTGGAGTTTTTCCTTACCGCGATGGAGGGTCTAAGGGTAGGGGATATCCTGGGTCATCTTTTTCTTTGAAGCCCTCTGAGGCAACATTGTTGTGATATAGAGCTATACATATATAATTGAATTGAAGCCACTCTGGCTAGTGAGCAAAATATATATAAGTCAAGTCCTAATCTTAATATTTTATACATTCTGTAAAAAAAAAAAAAAAAAAAGAAAGAAAAAAGGAAAGCAAATAGTATTTCTTTTTATTTCTGTACTACTATACTGCAGCCTGAATATAACGAATAAAAAATAAATAAATAATAATATTAATAATCTCCTTTTAATGACACGAGGACATTATGTATAAAGTGTTTAATTAGCTTAACTGAACTGCAGGATCTGTTGTGCTGTAGGTAAATAAAGGTATTAAAATTAACCAATGGCACCATCATGTGGATGAAAAGTGAACTATACGCAGTATCCTGTAAACTGTCTGTCAATGAGGTACCTCAGCACTGACCACACACAATATAAGATATACTAATGCAGGGCTAACGTGTGGACAAGTGCAACTGTCATTCATCATCAATACTAAAGGAAAGGTAAAAAATATCCAGTAACAGAGTTTTCATATGAGACTACTCAGTCTAAATCAGCACTTAAACCCTGGCTTAACTAGAGATTCACCGATATCGATATTGGGTGAAAAAAATCTGGACTTTTTGAGTTATTGTTTTCACAGTTTAGGGCAGTAATTCATTAATTACTTAATTAATATTCATTGTAGAAGAACTAAAATCAATCCAGTTTGGCGTCTTTATGTTATTTATCTGTGTGCAAAAGTTGAATTAATTTTTAGTTATCACGTTCACACGTTTCACTGATATAACAATGACAGACATCCTACTTTACATCGGGGTTAGATAAAGCTTCTTTTTCACTAACTAAGCACTTTTACTACACACCACCACTGGGAATATGTATAAACTATATAAATTGCAGCTTCTAACCCCAGTCTTTTAGTATAGTCCCTAATCATGGTCTAGACCACACTGTTGATAGATGAGGGTAGAGCTGTCACTAATTACTTCTCCTCAAGGTTTTAAATACGTCTTGGGCTTTGGTTGAGCTCTATTCAGAACTATCGGAGCTCTCCATCTCATTCTGTGCTGACAGCCTCATGTTCACTCCTACATGAAAGATCACCTACAGTCTCTAGAAGTCATGATATTTCTATTTCCTTTTTGTATTTTCTTGTTCATTGTTTCTGTAAGGCCCCTTTAAAGATACAGATGATATATTTACTTTGCATTTGAGCAATAAAATTATTACTCAGTCAATAGTACAGCATACCAGATGTCATCTCTGGACTCTAAGACCCTCTGTGGGCTGAATTATAAGGATTTTTGTGGAACAGGAATACTGTGATGGAGCTGATGTTTTATATATAAATAAAATCACAATATCTTAACTTATGAACTTATTCACGGCTAAAAAAAATGTGTAAAAAAGACCACTGCTCATTGCTTATGCCGCGTCCACTCCGGACATGGTTGAAGCGAAAAATATTGACAATATTGACTGGCAGCAGGTTTAGACAGAGGCGTGAGGACTAAACCAGGTCTAGACCCAGGACTAGACCAGGACTAAACCAAGGAGCGTTTGGTGCTTTATGTGATATGTGAGCCAGCCTCAAAAGGGGGACCTACACTTCAGATTGTGCAAATCTGTCACAAAAACACCTCTCCAGTCACAAATAACCATCTAATTACTCACTACAGTAAGAGCCATTCAGTATTCTTGTCTCTATAAACAAACACAGGTATGTTTTAATGCTCTGTACAGACAGACAGTGGAGTTTGTTTATCCACCATGAAACTTCTGAAATCTATTCCCTCCTCTCTGCTACATTGTAACCACATCACTTCTACCAAAAGCTCCTGATTAGATAACGCGCCGTGAACAGAGGCGAAATGTTAAGATTTTCCAACTAGGGTGAATTTTTGCTCCTCGTGTTTTTAAAGCGGTCTGTGAGAAACCTGTTCCTGTTTCAAGACTGGACCAACCTTTTTACTTCTTCTGGGATATAAACAAAGCCTTGACACCCTCACAGCCAAACACTACAATCAGATATGTTGTTAAATAGTGGCAGCAACAAGGATTATCTTGGTGTATTTGTTGACAGTGCAGGGGGCAGGCAGACCCACTTTGTGGTTTAGCCCCTAATTCTGACATCACTTATAAGGCCCTTCAACCGGAGGGTCGGTGGTTCGAGTCCCCGCCCGTGCACACGCTGTCAGGCCCTCCTGTGGACCCACCACCCGCGGGAGGTACCATGGTGCAATGGGCGGTGGTCAAAGGCGGGAGTTCCCTGCTTAGACTGCTGCCTCCGCGACCCGGTTTCGGACAAGTGGAAGAAAATGGATGGATGGATGGATGTTTTTCAGGACTATAGCTCAACATAATTAATTGCTCGAACATTCCCGAATGCAACAAGGTAGAAACAACATTAAAACATTGATGAAAGCTCAGAAAAGTCGATTTTGCTGAATATCGTCTGCATTGCAATTTCATCATGGTTTTGTAATTTCAAATTTGCTGTGATTAGAGTACAGCACCCAAATTACAAAACATTTCTGAACTGTATATTGTAGATATTCTCTGAGATATGTGGTAAAATTACATTTACTTTATTTTACTTCAAGTAACTTTTTAAATAAATTGTACTTTTACCCACATCTGTGTGTTATTACTGCCACCAAGGAGGTCATGTTTTCGGTTGAGTTTGCAAGCTTTATGCTACTGAATGGATTTGGATGACATTTTCAGGAAAGGTCAGGAATGACACAAAGAAGTGATTCGATTTTTTTTCAAAAACTTCTAATTCACTTGAATGGGACAGACATTTGAGGCTGAAAACCGTTTCATTAACTTTGGCGCCATCTCGTGGACATTTAACCACATTGCAGTCAATGTGCAGTATGGTAACAGCTAATTAAACATTTTCCCTTTTCTTCAACATATGGCATTAGACTATTACTGTTGTTTCTGTGGTGTTGATAACGTCTAATTGTATTAAGATGAATTGAATGATTTTGAAGAGAAGTCACTATTTTGTCCAGTCCCACAGGTTCTATTTAGGAGTGCATATAGGGGAAATTAGCTACCTTGGTGGAGGTCAGCTTTCTAGTCTAAGTATATATTGTTTTAAATTCAGCTTCTTAATTAATTTGTCAAAGAAAATGACTGATTACAACAAAATGAAAACATATACATCTGACATCACTTTAGTCAGTACTCAGTACTTGTGTAGTATTCTAGATTATGATATGGATGAGTACTTTTGACTTTTACTTGAGTAATATTAATCTGAGGTAACAATACTTGCAACATTTCAAGTGTAGGTAGTATGATGACTGTTGCATTGTGTTCTGTTCACCAAGGACACAAGGTTTGTAGCCCTTGACAGGAGAAAGAGTTTTGTTGTCTGTGTCATATACAAACTTTGCTAACTTGACTTACTAAAAAAGCCATGTGTGGCTTTTTAGTGTCATGTCAGGATTCTTTCTGATCTGATCTTGATTCTGAATGGTTTACTATACGTCGGTAAATTTTACCCATGAAATTGTATGCAGTCAAAGCGAGACCAGGCTAACATCTTTGTATAGGAATATATTCTATTCTATATAGTGTTAGTCATGGCTGGGTAGGCTTGACAGGAGCAGTACCATACATTTTACATTGGGTTAAGTGTCTTGCCTAGGGACACAATGACAGTATATGCTCAGGCGAGGACTCAACCCTCTATTTGCAGGGCGAGTGCTTACTCACTGTGCCACTGCCACTCCTAAACCATGTACTGAAGCTAGTAAACTAATGGGGACAAAGAAAGAATAGTAGCTCAGTCACTATCAGTTGACACTATTTTGTAAAAATGCAAACAAAAGAAACTTTAAGAATTAAGTATAGACAACATAAACCAATGAATTCCATTGTTTTCACATGTGTGTTTATTGTAATTAAACTTGTATATGTCTATATTGATGTGTGAAAAGACTACCGTATTTTCCGCACTATAAGGCGCACTTAAAAGCCTTTAGTTTTCTCAAAAACCAACAGAGCACCTTATAATCCGGGGTGCCTTATATATGGATTCATTCTGGTTGTGCTTACTGACCTCCAAGTGATTTTGTGTCACACGGCGCTCAAGGCGCTCCATCAAAATGTTTTGGTACGACTTCAATAAACTACAAATCTCCGG
>JAVQKC010194712.1:0-26059 GCA_036025475.1 Philypnodon macrostomus | reverse complement strand
CCACTTCTATTGCATTTTAAGTGCCTCACTTCTCCATTTTGGCCCAAGAACCCTTTAAATAAAGAAATTACATTTTGCAATATTATGTCTATTAGAGATTTGTCTAAGGTTCATTAAAGACGACTTTTCTCAGTAAAATATGGCCTGAAAAGCATGCATCATTAAATATGGAAATGCAAAATTATATTAGCTATATGCGCTGGGCTAGTGCCAATTAAATTACAGAAAGATATCATCAAAGTCAATGTGATGATTAAATGAATTGTTGTGGGGTGAATGAAGCCTCCTTTACTTATCCCTTGCATCTCTTGTCAAAAACCAGCCTTTCAAGAATGTCTTCACCAACCGCGGAAGACTTGGGTTCAAATATAAAAGAAGAAAAATCGCAACACAGGGCTATTAAGAGGGAAGGGGGGAAAGTATTTAATATTTAAAATACATATAATGTCTCTACCCGCTTTTATAAAGGTGAAACAATCTACTGTCAAAATCTGTCAATTCATTGCTATATTCCAATGATTAAACTCCCTGGATGTAGCAGCAGAGACATGAGGTTAGTGTACCGATGATTTACTGAGCGGTGCAGTTATAATGGACCACACACTAGACTGGTCTCTTTAGCAGCTTCTATTAAGAGATGAGTCCTTGTGTGGCCTTTGAGCTTAAAACACTGGAGTTAATTAACATTTGATCCCAACTCTCTTTACATCTTCCTAGCTTCATTTTCTGTTTCACTTCGACCTGTTCGCCCATTTTGGCTCAAGGATGATTGCTGTAATGGCTGAGCTGATGGTGTCATATATGCTGTACAGTACTGTGCAAATGCAGCTTTGAAGATATGCAGTAAGGTAAAGAGCTGTAGTTTTGTGATTATTCGTTTTCAAAATGTAAAGTGGGTGTTCAGAAGTATCTAAATCTAAATTGTAGGCTACTCACATCTTTCAGTCTCTTTGTGTTAATCCCAGATACACTCAGTGATGTTGTGAAGCTAAACAAAGTTCAAATATTTACCGTGTAGGAGTCAAAGCTGTGGGCTTATGTGAAAAGTTTGAGGCACTGTAAAAATCTGTATCCATATGGTAATCCAGATAGACACCAATCATATATCTTGCTCACTTTTGCTCATTTGGTTATACAACACAAATAACACTGAAGTTGATCACTTAGAAAGCATTTGTACTTTACATCATTTTTTAACACTTGCCATAAGCGATATCACACAGCTTAAGTGCCTTTATGATGGAGTACACTCTCATATAAAGCCAATAAGTTCAAGTATTGTAATATAAGGCAATTCTGGTGACAGATTTGAAACTCATAATGGCACTTTGATTAAAAATCTCTTCGTATGCATGATGCTTCAAAAACATTAGTGCATTTAACCTCTAACAGACTATAAAGTAATGGCCAGACTCAAACATACATACCTGGCATTACTTTAGTGGAAGAGAGTAAACAAATCCTAATGTTTTACCCAAGGAAATATACATTACAAATGACATTTGATGATTGGTTGACATATCAAAAAAGGGAATGGTTTAACTTTACATTATGGCACAGTGATAATCTGGTAATAGCATGGTAACAAACAGTTAATAACCTGGTAATTGTGTGTAATTACAACGTAAGCTCTATAATTTAATAGAGCTTACGTTGTAATTACACACTTGCATTTCTTTGATAATAATTTCTTACAAAGACGCAGTACAGTACTGTTTATGTAGGTGGTAGTGGTGTAGTGTGTAAGTTTTACCCTACAACCAGATGGTTGCTAGTTCAATCCCTGCATGGGCGCATACTGTCATTATATTGAATATAGAAATAAAAATAGGAGATATTTCAGGACAGTTGAATGGTTCTGCTTCTGAGATGGTGATGGAGGCAGAGGAGAGCGAGATAGTTTTTCTGCTGAGATGGTGATGGAGACTGATGAGAGTAAGATGGTTCTGCTTCTGCTTTGGACTAACCAAAATAATGTCTAATGAAATATTCACAGTAAAAAACAATTCATCGGACACTGAAAACTCTGTTCAGTTTTATCCAGCTGCTCTGATTGTGTTAATTGCCTGAAATAATACGTCATTTCTGCCACACACTTTGCTCCTCCATGCATTGTGTTTTTGCACAGTGTGGCTATAGGCTACATGGTGTAATGGGAAGTCATTAGCTTTTGGTCTAATGCAGTTTGTTCGGAGTCCCTCGCCACTACATTTATATTTCATATCTTATGTTTCACACTGTATTAACAGCTGTGGCTTGTTTTCGCCATCTGCAGACAATTACATGAGTTTACTTGGCTTTGTAATAATAACATGTTTCTCTCTCAATAGACAACATACTGCAGACTCTTGACAGGTGCTGAGGCGTTTGCTCGGGAGACGCCGGTGAGGAGCATTATTACTGCATTATTTAGTTCTCCTCCTGAAATAAACAAACACGTTCCCTTCCTGGCATCATGTACGACTACCAAGTCAGCATTGTGTTCTGCATTGCACCAGCTCTCAGCAGCCAATTATGATTTACATTGACTAGAGAAGAAGCACAGCGGCCCTTTTCACCTCCAACGAGACCCACTTAGTGCTGAAAATTTCCTGTTCTATACTCATACTCATTTGCTCCATATCTCCTCCCTTTATGACCTTTTTACATTCACCTTGCCTTGTTTCACCTACTTGCTATCACCGCAGTGGCTCAGGTTCCGCTCCACACACAGTCTAGTTTCGGTATAATAACTTGACACTTCACATTGCATTAGTCTTAGTCTCGACAACAAGGTTATGTGACCTATAGTGTCAGAGAGCATACACCGTGCTTGCCTGGAGTAGCTATTTATCAAGACAGCTTTGGGCCACCTATGATTCAGAGCAGAACAAATACAGATGTGAGGCGGTTATACTCGGGACATACATTTGTGGCCAGCTTTAGCTTTGAAAACCATAACACAGTCTTAACATTATAAAAATGACTTCCCTTTTGTGACATACACGCTATCTCTCAACACTGTATTTGAAGGCTAGGAGAAACCCCAAGGAAGTCATTAGGAAACTCGTGACCTCTCTGCTGCAAAAAGAAAAGCTGCCCACTGGCATGATGTCATATTTTGCATGCCATCAGTCATCCTGGCACCCCTGGCCATCACACCTGACCGCCCTGCACATCTGGATCATATCAGCATACCATTATTTTAACTCTATCAAAAAGCCTGACTGTGGTACGAAAACATATGTGCTCAAATGCTTTATATGTACTCAGTATATGTTTCATTACAAAAATACAGCATTCATAATGTTGTTTATTGGGTAATAATAGTAAATCATTCACTTAAATCTAAACATGGTGATAGTTTAATTAATCGATTTTTATGTTTGTGTTTTTTTTTTTTTGCTTCATTTAGGCTTGATCGTATATACATCACAAACATTATTGAATCACCCAAATGTGCTTTACACCATTCTGATCTGCACAAGAAAAAAAAAAAATCACTCCTTCCTCACAATCTTAGCAAATGTGTTTATCTTCTTTATTTCTGTGTGTTTCTCTGTCGTTGGGTCCCTGGGGTCCGTGTGGCCCCTGTCTGCTTCCTGGAGCTGTCTGGGAGCCCAGGTCTAGCAGGCACCAGGATCATTTTCCCTCTGTAGCTCGTGTCACTAGCATGGACCAGGCTAATTCATCTTGCTAATGGCAGGTGGGTCAGTTGAGCTCCATAATTGTGATTTCCGCTTTTTTTCCCTTCAACCATTGCTCCTGAGCTTGATCTCAGACCTCAGTTTAGTATTATACTGAATTTTGTGACATTTTTATGCACATACATTCATAGTTACAATGTCAAAGAGCACATCTAAATCTTAATTGTAAAACACATATTGTGCATGCACAAACTGTCAAGGTTGCCCTTTGCATCAACATCAACATTTTTCTTTCCGAACTGGCCAAATGAAACCAGTTTTGTTTTTTAAAAGGAGTTCCCTAACTGATGTGAGAGTCGGTGAGTAGCAGTCACTGGGGCTCGGGTCTCCTGAGAGAGCTGGACATGGAATGAGCCCGGGTTGATTTGAGACAGGGGGAAGGTCGTCACCACACAAATGAAAAACATGAGAAGTGGTTCAAGGTCTAATCAAGTCCTCAGACTGCACTCACTGGGAGCAATTAGGTTTCTCCCTCTACCCCCTTACATAGGTAACCAGATCCTCCTATTGACATTCTCAATAAAAGGTCATTTACTGTATGGATAAAATGATCAGCCTCCATTGGCCAGGAACCTTGCGGCCTTAAAAGGAACTGGAAAATTGCTGAAGCCAAATATAGCATACAGAATTGACATGGGCACCCTTAAATGAATGGACACGACATGATACCGATTGCAGGGATTGCGACCTTGGCACCGAGTCCAGTCCAACCACAGGATTTCATTACCATCATCGCTAGTCTGACACAAATATAGTCCAGCTACTTTCTGGCTTGCCGCTCAGACCACAATACTTTATCATAAGTCATCCTTAATTTGTATGGCTGTCACAGTCACTTGTTGTCACGTCCGTTAGCGAGCATTCTTTTTGTCAAAGCCTGTCAGGGATGAGCCTATGGAGGGACTGATGCCATTTCACACTCTGATCCTGCTTCTGCACAACTCTTGTTTACCCTTAAGCTGAAGCTGCTGCTGTTTTACATAGCAGGGTTTAGGTATTTGTCTGTGTTTATGTATTTGATGTGACATGAGGACTTCAAAAATATTTTCAAATAGATTTTTCTTTCTTTCAGTTTTTGAGAACATATTTCTGCCCGCCATCATTCTCCCCCCAGGAGGAATCTACCTTCCGCAGCTTCTTCTCCGAGCATCTGGCTTTTACAACACACCACTTTGCAAACTCAACTAACATGACAGTTAATTGAAAATTTCAAAAAGTGGGTACACTCACTGGTCACTATCTCTGTTGATGCCAGGGGTCAGAAGAGAATGGCCAGTTTTTAGATACAATATCCACCTATGTTTGAGAGGTTCAGTAATACATTTTCAACTTGACAGCCGCACTATGATTTTCTGTGCACTGTTTTTGCTGTGTGTATAAATCTGTTCAGCAGAAGGTGTCACATCTGTACATCAATGTCTTCATAGTGCTTATACTTGCAAAGTGCCATTCTTATTTAGGTCTGACTGGCCATATACAGTTTACCAAACACAAAGAAGACCTTGAAGACACGACATTGAAGCTAACATCCATGCTTGCTATATTTGGAATCTGATGACCATCTCTGCTGTGTCTTCTCATCAACAGTAAGAAAGATTGCAGCATACAGCCACCATTTGACATGTTGACACAAGAGGTCCTTAAAAGTGCATGTGTCAGGAACTGGGAACTAATAGCGCGACGTCTAACTTCAGAAGATTAGCCGACCAATGACATAAGCCATGGCTGCTGCTGTGGCGTGTTTAGAAGGTACCCACTTTTTTGAAAAATGTGTGTACGTGAAGCAAGAGAAATGAAATCTGTGCGAGAGTGGAAAATAAGTGAAATGTAAGTCACAGGTAGCAATATTTTGATAAAGTAATCATCAGGAGCCAAACCGTGGACGCTCATATCAGCCCTTTTGGTGATTCTGTGGAGCTTCTCTGAACATGGCAGCCTCAGATTTACAAATTGAAAATCATTAATAATTCTAACCAGGATGTGATAAATCTGGAATCACTCCCGATGAACGTGGACACACTTTCATAAATCAAAAAGATTACTTGGAAATTTTTTAAAATCCGACGTCAAAAGTGTCAGACTTACTAATGGTTTTTGTAGATCCCTTACCGTGATATATCATTAATCTGAGATACACTTGAAGTGTGTCACCGGGGCAATATGTGATCCCTCTAATATTAGGAAAATGCTGGTCTATGTCAATACGGCAGATATGGGGAGCATGAAAGCAGATGGGGGTGAAGCGGGGCTGAGTTTTGCTGTGTGAGTTACATTTTGATAAGGATGCTGCTGAAAGAATATTTCAAATTGACCAGCAAGAAGTAGTGCCCTTTTCATAGGACTGACCAATATACCATTTAATAGCATTAATATGGTTTTTCTCAGATATTTCCATCTATCCTGATATCCTGATACAATTTCCATTTCATATGTTTGTTTTGCATCAGTATAACCTTTGAGCACTACCTTTAAATACATATATATATTATAATTTGTATTTAGATTGATGGTTTAAAAACAGTTAAACACACAAAAGACACAATACTGTCATGCTGCCATAGTTTTGTCACTATCCCTACCTTTTATCCAGATGCAGCAAGTCATATCGAACTATAAAATTGTGACCCAGACTGGATGTTGTGTTTTGAGTGTTTTCTATCTTAAATCTTCGAGATATCACCTATATAAACCTCCCAAATCCACCTGAGTGCTTCAAACACCTTCTTTATTCCTTCTTGCCGCTTTTCTGAGTCTTAGGAGTGCTATTGTGAGAGGAGGAGGTATTGACCGTGATGGTGAACAGGGCACCTCTGTAATCTAAATGTCATTCAGTGAAAAGCATCTCCCACACAGCCAATGGCTTTCATCTGAATGTGCCTCCAAAAGATTCAATTACTATTGCTCTCTTTCTATTCATTCTCCCCCTCTCTGTCTGATCCCCACACCCTCCTTTCCCATGCACTAGTTGCTTATCTGCTGTGATTATAGTCATTATGAAGCCGGGCCGTGTCTATAGTGAGATTTCATCTTGGAGTAGACATGCTCAGCCAGCTGCCTCTGCAACCAGGTCTCCGTTTAGTAAAGCACTCGTACAAAAAGCTGTAGAACTGCTTTGGCAAACAGCACAAGCCCAACCGTTTATTAGTCAATTATGTATGTATGCTGTGCCATGCAGTGTGTATCTGTGTATACTATAAAGGTCATACACCGAGCTGTCTGTACTCTGACTGGGATCAGAAGCATCAAAATGAAAAAAAAGGAGTGAATAATGACAAATTTTATTATATGGAATCATATAAAACCCGGTGGCACAAAGGAAGCTTCATTCACCCCACAACAACTCATTTACCAATTATATTGAGTCAGAAGATGTTTAGTCAAGGTAAAAAGGTACAATAAATGTGATTTTTATGTACAGTATAAACCACATGCAAAAAGTGAGCTATAGGTGCAGTATCTGATATTTTTATTTTGTATTTCAGCAAACATAATTAAGTCAATAGTACAGCATATCTGTCATCAGTCATCTGAGAAAAAATAGATCCTCTGTGAGCTGTATTACAAGGGTTTTGTTTTAGAGAGCAGGGACACATGTTTTATTATGTTCTGTTTTTATACGGACCGTTTTGTGTCTGAAATAAAGATTGACTGATTGATTTTCAACCAATCACACACTTCCACAGAACAGGGGCGTTCAGCTTGGTTGAAACATTGTTCATTTATCAAAAAACTAGACTCTATCAGGAATAATGTGAGGGAGCCAATGTTTTATTTTGAAAATTCACAGCTTATCCTCAGCTTTTAACATGTTTTAGTCATCATTCATTCACGTTTTATTTCTTTTGTAGTTTTGTTTTTTCCTGCACAAAATCAGGTACTTCAACTTAAAGCAGCCCAGCAGTAGTCTAAGTATTCTTCAGACCACTATTAATATACATTTGTACTGTACATTAATAGTCAATTATATATTCAATGCCATACAGGTCATACACAGAGCTACTCTATACAGTCGTGTGGCAGCCCCGGGATAGTGAGCTATATCAGTCAACACAGCTGTTCTTTTCATGTTTTAAAATCTCTTCGTTGTTCGTCCCTGTGTAGGTTTCGGAGGATAAAGCAGGATGGGGGAGGGGGGGTGAGAGGAGGGCGGAGTTTAAATGTGATGGAATAAAACTCATTTTTTGACAATGACATCAAAGGCGATGGCTTCTTTTGTGTTTGAAGTGGAGCATGTTTGAAGTGTTCTGAAGACAGTGAAGTGGTACAGGGCAAGTTCATTGTTGGTGCACTCTGGGTATGATTATCTGCACGGATCTCAGAAACAACTGTCATGAGTGACATGTGAATAATGATGAAGCCTTTCTCACCTGCGGATGTCGAACCGTCTCTGATACCTAAATACCCACAATAGAGTTCACAGGTGTATTGTATTTTTCACTTTTTGTTGCAGTGGTTAAAAAATTATTATTATCGCTTATATTAAAGTTGTGGTTCAAGAACTTCTCAAATCTCAAATGTCAGCTTGTTTTGGTAGGAATAAAGAGAATGGACACTTGGAAGAAAGACGACGGTGAAGGTTGTCATTCATCCAGGTAGAGGTCATTCTGAAAGTTGAAAAAGGGCATCTGGACAAGGTTTTGATTGTTGAAAAACAACAATCAAAACCTTGTCCAGATGCCCTTTTTCAAATTTCAGAATGACTTGGAAGAAAGATAATGACAGTTTTGTGTAACATGAACACAATGCAATACTAACCTGTAGTAACATGTATATTTTGTTCTCTGCATCCTGTCTCAGGTATATTACAGTGAACTGCTAGTACCAGTTCATTTAAGTTTCAATATCTCCCCAACCCGCCCTGTATCATAGATATATTCACCCATTTGACTCCCTGTGGTAGAGCTGGGGCTTCTCACCCATCATGATGAAGTTTACTGATCAAAATCTGTTTCAACTCATTAACTAGGTTGGCTTAAAATAATGAAAATAATTAGATGTATTCAACTTGTTATCGTCTCGCTGCAGCAGAGTGAGCCAGAGAGCAATGGTCCACTCTGCCCTTACATAGAAATATGAGCTCTTTTTTGGTGTGACCTTAATGGTTACATTAACCTAGTGAAACAAGCTAACAGTCCTTCTAGTGCATGTAGTGTTTAGGATTTAGTTGGCCCCCTAAAGTCCTCCTCTGCTAACTATTATTGTACATGGGTTGGCAGTCTATAGACCAGCCTGTAAAATCTTTCAGGAAGGGTCATTAAGGATATTTCATTATCTCCATATTGCCAAGGTCAGGTTGTCCATATATCCACTTTACGGCTGCTCGGGGAATATGCTGCGACTGTAGTATAATAGACCAGAAAATGTCCACACCAGAAATGATGGGAAATCAATATTGGGCACAGCTCATCAATACAAACCCCATTTTCACGAGCAAGAAGAAGGTACTAAGGAAAAATCTGTGGAGGGAAATAGATTGAATCAGAAGGAGAAAATAAAATCAAGGAATGTTTTATTGTTAATAAAATGTTTGTTTTTAGGTTGTACAACACGCTGCCAGACTCATCACGGCCAAGCGTTAAAACGGTTTGCCTTGATTTTGTTTTAATCTACAGCAGTGGTTTCAGACAGTCCATAAATGTCCCAGCACAGTCATGTAACCACGTTAAAGGAGAAAGAAACATGGCTAGTGACAATGATTTGCTCCATTTGTTACAACAGTGGCAGCCGGGGGCCTCAGTCTGCCTTTGGTTTGTTAGAAGAATGTTGATGCCTTCACTTTATAGCAGCGTAATGGCATGAAGAAACACAAGATGCCTGACAAACAAAGGAACATTACCGCAGGATGTGTAGTAGAAAGTAATCATTGCAAAAACAATTGTGGAATACAACGATAGGGCTTTATTGTGATCACAATATTGGTGAATGTATCTGTATCGTAAGAGTGTTAAATGTAGAGCAATAATGTTAAACTTTACATTTGCAAATGATGTTTCTGGAAACTCAAAATAGCTTAGGTCCAAAGTCCTCCCAAAATAATTCTATAATAATGTAATTTGGATCTGATTTAGCTAAAAATCATACATAGTTTAATCTTTAGTAAGTTTTAGTCTTAGTTATACAAGTGAGCCTATCACCTAGTCTATAATCTATAGAAAAAGTCTATATATAGAGTATAGTAAAGTCTATATTATGTCTAAAGTAAAAAGCCCTCTCATTATCACAACAGTTATTGCATATTGTATTTTTAGAACATCGTACTGCCCTATACCACAATAAGCATTTTAATACATTTCTATCTGCTCTAAATGTAATCAGTAACTAAATCACTTAAACTCAATCTGTGTATTTTGAAATAGTCAGTTTGAGCTATTTGTTAAATAATCATCGTGTTGCAGACCAGCGAGGAATCCACAGTGCGCTTTGGTGGAGAAAAGAGAAAACAGCCTGTGGATGTTGAACCAGCCAGTGGTAGCCTTGGGCGTTGTTTGTTTATGCAGCACAGCTTCCAACAAATGAATATCACACTGGTAAACTGTTGTAGGAAAGAAAAACACAAGAATAGCAATGCTGCATAAGGAAGCGTGTGCCTGGCTTTCCCCAAACGACCACCACCAGCATCAAAACAATCAAATACTGCACTTGAAGTCTCTGCTCCACACAGTTTATATAGAGCTGTGGACTCATCTGCTGTTACTGTACACTGGACGTATTGTCTTTGTGCGAGTGTTTCACATTGTCTGCTGCATGTTAATGGCTTATTGACCATGTATGGGGTAATGAGACCTTGGGTGCAGGGGCAGCCATGATATATGAGGGCGAAAATTGGCCTCTGCTGCACTGATGACCTAATTTCAATATTCAGGGACTTGGGGATGGAAATGACACTTTTCACATTTAAGTGCTTTATATTAGCCCCTGGCTCACACTACCTCGGCTTAATCCCAGCTCACACAGTGTCTGCTGCATAACCACCACATTACGACCATTCATTGTGGACACAGCAAGGTGTGCAGAGCCCAACCGCCGACAGAGTGTGGAGAGAAAGCGTTTGACTCATTCTAGGAGTCACCTTCATCTTTCCTCTTCTTCTAACTTGATGCATGCATTGAAGAAAATAAAGCAGAGGCAGATTCGAAAAGGGCTCTGTCTTCTGAGATAACCTTGAGGATGTATGGCATTTAGCATTCCGCTCAACCCCGACCATGGCTCTCTTGGAAAAGCGGTCATGGCTCCCCCCAAAGCACATTCAGATTATTTTTTTTATTCCGAGCCATCCCTATAGCCTTATATGCACAGAAACTCTAATACCTTCTCATACTAAATAGAAGCGTTTGATATATATTTTTCCATTTCATATAGGGCTGCAAAATGGAATTTAAAGACTGTCATCGAGTGTTAGGGCAAAAGGGGATGAAGCTCAATGACCTATTTGCATTTCTGTCAAGAAGAGGAGGCCAATGTGAAGGTAGGGTATAGGAAAGGTGGCGAGGATGCAGACTTATTTATCATTCATCTTTTATATTTCAATGGTATTAGTGAGTGGAGGTGTCATGTTTGGCAAGCGGAAACTGTGTTCTGCCAAAGAGATGTGATGCCAAGAGAAATAGGTGTTGTTTTAACCTTGAGCCTGATTTAAGCAAACATGAATATATTAGATGTATCCCTCCTTCCCACATCTGACATGCTTAGGCTGTAGTCTGGCTTTGCTATCGTATATTAAGTGTAGTTTTTATTGCGGATGGGAATATGAGCTGTCAGTGTGTGTGTGCACAACGAACAGGTGAAGCAACATGACAGTTTTGCTTAACGTGAATGAAGTGAACAGAAGTGATGCCACATTAGATAGACAGATAGACAAACATACTTTTAAACCCATGACTGTATATGCGTCCATGTGTAGGCAGTAGCTCAGCTTGCTCCGACAGGTCCACTGTGTGTGGCGTTCTGCAGCATCAGCAACGGACAAGGGCCAGACGGTGGATTTATGATGCCAGCGAGCGGAAATGACCTGCTTCTGTCATTGGGTGTGTGCCCCATCACGAGAGGCCCTAAACTATACTGGCACAGAGCTGACAGACAGGTTTGTCATCCAGTCACTTTTGAAGATACTGAGAGGATCACTTCTTTGACAAGACCCCACATATGCAGAAACCTGAACTTAATATACTGTAAGAAGAAAGTAATTTCAAAATATATTGGAATATTTTATCTTCATAAGTAATTTCTGCATACTTTTATTGCACCTGCATCAGCCTGATTGTGCACTGACTTACCAGGAAGTCTAGGACTGAACACTGACACCTTCTGGCGCTCTGCAAAAGCCAAGGATCACAAAATGATACTCAAAATAAAAATATAAACTGAAAGAGAGAAATATTTTTAGCCAAATTGTTGTCATGGCAAATACAGTATACTCATTACAGTTACATTATTTCAGTACTAATAAAGGCAATGTATATATTTGTTGCTGATCTGTACTGGTACTATAAAATATGTTAACTACCCCAGAGTTATAACTGCACAACATATAAATAACAAGGGGCTCTGTGCATCCCTCTGTGGACACAAGTTAATTGCCAGAGTCTTTGTACTTTAAAACCTCATCACTCATCATTCATTTTGAAAGCCAATTATCAGATCAACACTAGAAGCTAAGAGCAGTGCAGCACAGATGTAACAAAGAGGCTTTCAAAGGAGCTGTCTGTGTCTGGGGCCACTTCACAGCAGTAAATCAGATTATTTATAACCACAGTGTTTATCAAAATAGCTCTACACTGCAGGTTCTGTCTTTCATATATATTTAGGCTCGGTAATTTTGGCTTTAAAATCTCTGACCTACTTATAGGATTTACACTGCAGACACCGTTTTTTTATTATCCACTTGAACTTTCAAACATTTCCTCCATCACCAGGCAACTGTGCACAGAGCCTTGCCTCACCCATCCACTCCGATGAATATTTTATAAAGATGCAAAGATTTTCTCCTTTTCACTGTGTAATCAAATGCACACTGCTGCAGGGATTCAAAGAAGAGATATAAAGTCACATCTTAAAGAAGAAATCCATTTTTCTCAAGCCTCGCACTCATTTAGGAATCAATGCTCTTCTCTGGAGACTGGCTATTTGGATTGTACACATGAGTGGGAACCTTTGCTTATTATTCACATCTTCAGAGCTTTTAAAAGCTTTTAGACATCTACTGCAGGCACTGCTATCATGACACAGGGCAAATGCATTGTATTTGGACATTATTAGCTCATTTTAAACATGCCTCAAGACTGTAAAATGACATATGACAATTTCACATTATTAAATTTTAACTTTATTAATGTCTAACTCAGAGTATGCACAATTTTCTATAATTATATTTTTTCTACTCAGCTTTTATTGGAGTGAATCCAGTGCTCTTTGAATATGTGATCCAGTGGTTTTCTAACAATTGGCACAGTGTGCAATCCATTTGGGTCCTCTTGTTATTTTTATTGTCATGTTTGAAAAGCTGTAATGCTTAACTGTTTTAATTAGTACTCTGCACTTTATAGAGATCATTGTTCACGCTTGCCTAATTATGTTTAGATGGCCCAAATCTCCATCAAAGGAAGCCATTATCCTACATCGATGGTGAAACGACGGGATTCCATCTTCACCCCTAGACAAGGCTATTACAGCTCTGCACTGGCTTGGACACGCTAAATAAACACATCAATTTCATAGGTCTGGAAAGTTAAGATATTGAGGGAGATTGTAGCTATCAGATGCATATGCCGAAGAACCAGCAGTAGAGTCCTGACTGATACTCTTACATGTACATGTGCTAAATCTATCTGCAGCCCACAAACACATGAGAAAAGGAGAGAAATGAAATATTACAATCCACATTTTCTTTTCTTTCTAATGGTAATATTTAAGAGCACCGGGGAACACTGTATTTTGTAGTTGCATGTATGCCTGAGAGGCTAGTGAATGTGATGGTTTCAGATTTGATTAGGCAGCCCAGGGGCCCGAGCACTGCAGCCCTGCGATGGGCCGGCAGGGGCCTTGTACAGGCGTCTCATTGCTCACCATGCCTCAGTGGTGATGTACACATCGAGTGTGACCGCCCGCTTGATTTAAACAGCAGTCCAGCCTCGATCTGGGAGTGCACTCACTCAGTGCAATATTGTGGCCCATTCATCCAGTAACCACTGGACATTGGTCTCTGCCAAATACACCGGGCCTGCCACCACATTTGTGTTTGGACTGACTGAATCAATGGTGTATGAGCGCCCAGAGACTGATGTGCTATGCTCCCTGAGGATTTACATTAGATTACATTACTCGTCTTATCCTGTTTTTTAACTATACGTCGATGTATTGTGAATCTATTGTAGTCAATGAAATGTAGTAGTTGTATTTGTGGTTTCTTTGACTCTGACACAACTTAAAGGTACAGTATGCATGTATATTGCACAGTATGTGACATAATAGAAAAATAGACATTCTAATTCTACATGTTATTTGATTAAATTCTATTTTATTTTTGCTGGTGTAAGTTGATTCAGTACTAGGGTTTGGAGTATTTCCAGTCACAGACTTATCTTTATTATTATTCACTGCGCATATTGAACAACACTTTAACCATTACACCCACGTTATGCACAAAAACACAACTAAAATATATTTAGAAAATGACTCAGCCTTAAGGCCTTCAGAACAAAATGAGCAATGTTATTTCTATTTCATTACAGGCATAAATGTTATTTTCCCTTAAGGAAGAAACCCAAATTTTAAAAAATGAAGACAAAGTAAAGTGTGAGAAGTTCCATCATTACAAAAGAAGAGTAGACAGAGAAGACAATGCAGTTCATTAGTTTGAATGCAAGGTCTTTACAGGACTAGGGAATAAGGCTGATACATTGTGCAAAGGTCATATAGGTCCTGTACAGAATTCTACATACATGATCTTAGTTCAGGGGAACACTACCACACTGACAGTTAATGCTAAGTGCATTCATCATACAGAGATGAACCTGCCAGGTGCTGCACATGAAATGGTCTTCACCAGTTTTTGGACTCTTCATAAATGTTGTTGTGATGAGTTCTGACATGTGAAGTATGACATCATGCCAGTGGGCAGCCTTTTTGAGCCATGCACCAGTGAGGTCACTGGT
Source organism: Philypnodon macrostomus (assembly GCA_036025475.1). Lineage (NCBI taxonomy): Eukaryota > Metazoa > Chordata > Actinopteri > Gobiiformes > Eleotridae > Philypnodon > Philypnodon macrostomus. The sequence continues at coordinate 11,223 of JAVQKC010194712.1, read as the reverse complement.
CTTCTAATGACTTCCTCAGGGTTCTCCAGCCCCTGGTCTGCCCACACCAGTGTGCAGCCCTCTCGACATGGGCAGCCCAACGCTTGGCTAGCCTCTTCTGCTCATTGTTCTTAATCAACAAAAGAAGGCATGAAGATGCAGCCAGTCGGTGCATGCCCAGTGGGGTCCTCTTGTCAGACAGTCAGATGAAGCCAAGTGGAAAAAGCCTCTTACATACACATATGCACACATGCACACATGCACACATGCACACATGCACACAGCACTGGTGTGGGGTAATAATGCTACTGGCCTGATTGTGTGTTACATGACCATATAATAAATGAATTGTTTATAGTATAAGTTTTGTACATGATCTATTATTGGACTCAGTTGTTGTTCATTGTGCTACCACAACACATGTTTCTGCACTGTGTACATTTGAGCTGGTCCAAGTAAAAGACCACAGGACAAGAGTAATTCTTTTTTACGGTGCATCTAAAGGCCGGATGAGAGGCATGTAAATCAGACAGCCCATGTACTTCTTTAATATTTAACATAGGTTATTAGACAGAGCAAAGATTTGACCCCCGAGCGCTTCAGCACATCACATGAATAACTAATGTTGCCTGATTATGTTAATCAGTAGTACTAGGCAGTGATGACCAGAGAACGCCGATCAGGGCTGCAGGAGAGCCTATAATCTCAGACTCATCACAAAACACAGCCTCAGCCCATCATTAGCTGAAAACACAGTCAGGGTGATTTACACTTCACATGCTCAGCTGGAATTTCCCTGTAATATCTATTCTACAGATAAACACATGCATTTGTGAAGCCACAAGCTGTGATCTTCTCAAACACATGATCAAATATTTGCATACTGAAAAGTTAACTGAAGCCTCACTGAGCATCTCTACACAGACCAGCAACTACAAAGTTTTAACATTAAAACTGACATAGGTGTGGCTATATTTGTTATAACAATATGCCATATATGACTAATGAATGTCAGTTTATTGTAGAAAAAAGGGGCCATTGGTCAAGCCACAAGATTTGAGGAAGAACAGTTTAAACCACTGAGGACCTTACATGATGACGTCTAATAAAAACAGACATGTTTAAAATAATAATAATAATAATTATATATATATAAATTCACAATTCACATGATTATATCTCTGTGGGTTATTCTGCTTTTTCCTATATTATGGAAAATTTACTTTACTGAGCTTTGAACCATGTTATATTGTTGTTTCTGTACCTCAAATGCATACCCAAAGAATGTTTGAGTAATTCTCTATGTTGAGCTTCAGTCCTCTTCAAGAGCTGGAAACCGATGGTACAATTCCTGACGTGCAGTGGTGGCAAACCACACCCACGCTCCGTTGTTGGACTCATTCATTCTACTCAGAAGTGACAGAGAACCATTGTTACTACTTTGCTAGCTTACCACCATGTTTTCTTGGAGAAGATCTGTGTTCGGCTGTGAGGATTTTAAGGCTTTGTTTAATCTCCCTAAAGAAGAAACAACGGGTAGTTGGAGTTTATTTTTGGAAAACCACCACCTGTCTTAAAGAAAGAGAGACACCTAATCGCACCATTTGCTATTGGGTCAAAGTGGGAGCTCCACAAAGCAGCTTATATTAGATAATGATTATGTGTTTCATGTTGCAAATGTAAAATGGTAAACTGCATGTGCAAAATAGTATCATATATAGGAACTTTAAGCATACGGTGTAGCAATAAATTAAGTAACTCTATGTACTGAAATACAATCTATGAACTGAAGTGTACATAGATTGTCAATCATAACAAAAAATCTAAACACATTTTTTTTTAACCACAAGACACAGTTTACTTTTTGCATCTTCAAAGAAAACGTCAATATTTCTTAAAACGGCTGATTTCTGAACCCTTATTGCTGCGTAATAAGCCCTGTCTCTTCTCTCCTGTTTGTTTTGAGCTCAAGATAAAAACATACTCTTGGAAAGCCATTTAGAGGTAGAAGCTGTTGATTGTGGCTATATTCTCTCCCTATCACCCCAGTTCTTTGGCCTCCACCATAAAGAATTCCAACGAGACAATTTTGTGCGGTGTGGGGTGAGCTGACAGGGAGTGTTATTAAAGCGCGGGGTGCTGACCGCTCTCAAAGTTATTAAAGTGCTGTGAGATTGTGTCTGTGATAGTCCTGCTGCTCGGTCGGGATGTCCTTCACACACAGGTACATTACTGTGGGGATGCGGTCATCGCGAGAGGCAATAGGGGGGCCAGTGACTGAGGCTGCCTGGTCAACACCACCAGGGAACCACTATGGAGGGAGACCTGTCATTGTCTTCATTCCTCTGATAATGGGAACTACAGTTAACCTTTAGCATTAACCTTGACACTGATGTAGATAAAGAAGCACATTGACTACAGCAGTCATACAAATGTACAAACTCAAATCAACCGTAATGGTTTGCTGCTATTACACTATACACTATTACATAGTTTAATCCTGTGATTCCCAAATGTAACTGATGCATTTTTGTCAGTGAAGTCACAAAAATACTGTCAATGTATGCATAAGTGTTGTGGTTAATGTTTTATTTTGAATAGATTGTGTGTACAGATGTATTGTAAGCACCTTTTGTGAAGAAATGTGTGTTTTTGTGGCAAATCCTGTTGTAGCTGTAGCCGTGGGAGAATGTGTGTGAAATGCCCCTTTGCGCTTTGTCTGTGGCAACTGTTTAAAATCTATAATTTGTCCTTCAATGGTTTTTAAACCCCCCCCCCCCCCCCCCCCCCCCCTCAAAATGCTTGGTTAATGGGTCATAATCACAAATAATCAGTATTGTTACCATACAGCAGCTTCGGACACACATTGGCTATATAATATATTCCAGTCAGAATGGTGGCAAAGGCAAACAGTAGAAGCGCTAATGGACTGATTGTGTGGGATTTAGAGGAGAAGAAGGAAGCCTGCTACATCAATCTGCTGTCTGTTCCCTCTCAATCTGTTTCAGCTCCACTCTGACATGACAGCATGGGGGACTCCAGCCCTCAATTCATCACCAGTTCTGGAAAAAACCGGACACCTCCAGTTTGTCATACTAGATTAGTCTGTGGCCTGTAAGCACTGTCCTTAATAGAGTCTCGGGCGTTTCATCTGAGGTGTCCACTGCAGACCACCACCAGAGAGACCTCGGGGGAACGCACACACTGTATCGACATTGTTTTTTAGTGGCTAACATGTACAGACCGCTGTGGTGTATTGGATTTTGTTCTAACTGTGGTGCGGCAGACAAGTCTGTTAGAAGGGTAGTTTTTCAAGGTGTAACACTGTAGTTGTGATGGTAGTTGTGATAGTATTATCTTGAACTCAAAAAACTAAGACATAAAAGGTACAGCTGGTAAAACTGTCAGATGAACAAAAATGTTTCAACTAGAAGCCTTGAGCTCAAATCAGGGCTGTTCTAGTCAGGGGGTAAATGCTCTTTTCATTAAGCCTTAAAGCAAAATGCTGGATCAACAACAGTAATCATATCTTCACTCATTCTGAAAGTTGAAAAAGGGCATCTGGACAAGGTTTTGATTGTTTAAATTAATTATTTGTATTCAACAATCAAAACCTTGTCCAGATGCCCTTTTTCAACTTTCAGAATGACCTCTACCTGGATGAATGACAACCTTCACCGTCGTATATCTTCACTCAAACAAACAATCAAACAACCAGGTAAGATCAACGGGCAATGACTTTTCTGCCAAAGATATCAGTGATAACATAAAGTGTTTAAAATCCAAAACACTAAAAACTCTACGATCACGTGGAAATTCTGAAGCTTCATTTCTCCAAAGCCATTTTAGTCTGAATCATTCTCATGAAATAGATCGATTGTAATCTATAATATTTTTAATTGGCAATTAGCTGGTACTTTGAAGATCACAGGTCCTGCAGTGGAATGAGCTTCAGTCTATAATAAGTGATTGACCAGTCAGTGGAAAGTGTAATGGACAGTGCAGGGTTAGGCCAGAACTGAGATAGCTCTTATGTTTCCTCTTCTGACCTTGACTGGCAGGATGGGCCTTTGAAAATCTAAGTGCCGATCTTACATACTGTAGATGGGCCTGAAGCAATTTGGAAGTCCATATACATTCATATTAGTCTCCCTTATCGATCCCTCCACCGCTGTTCACACATAGTTGGCAATGTTGGATTTCAGTTATCACTATGTGACCTGTCACTGTTGGGGAAGATGTGATGAACAACCACGGATTCTGAAAGTTAAATAACCCAACAGTGCAGTGCTATGCGGTTGTATCAGAAAAATAGGCTCACCTTGCAACCAGAGGGTCGTCGGTTCGAGTCTCTGAGCAAGTCACTTGTCCATGAATGAATGTTGTTGTTTGGCGGTGGACGCTTCTGTCAGACTGCCCCAGAGGCGTCCACCCTATATAAATATGATGCATTATTATTATTATTTGAACACAATTTATGCATAGGTGTACAGTGGCTGAATAGGTTCTGAAATAATACACAAATGTTTACAAATACAGTTCACAATTTAGAAGTCTGATATTTTATCATTATTATTATTATTGGATTTATTGAGTCAGGTCAGAAGTGATGCCAAGACCAAAGATTTTTGTGGACAGTTGGTCCAACTAACAGGGCATAAACTTGCATATTCTGCAACATGGCAGTTGCAGGTTGTTAAATTTCCCCATTTGTGGTGGTGAGACATTATTTATATTTCTTTTCCACATACCTATCAATTTGTGGAGAGGTTAAGTATCTTAGACTGGAATGCGTAGCAGCAATGCACACTGGCAAAATAATTTGGATTAATCTAAATAAACCTACATTGGACAGACAATAATAGATCACATTTCAGCCAAATCTGAAAGGTTTGTCCATAGCAGCAGTATTTTTAGCTATGACTGCAGTTGTACAGTATATGGGCAGCAGTGAAGTGAGGGCCCGGTGATGGGTAGCGAGAAGCTGGGGGGTTGCTTATTTAGTCTGGAATGATGTGAGCTGTCTGTGGCTCTAGAGGCTGCCCTCTTCCTGTTTACCTGTGAGTCCTTTGGGGTGAGGTTTGAGCTGAAAAGCCCAGTCGGAGCCAGTCAAAGGGAGCGTGGCGCAGTCTTGACCCTGGAGCTCCACTCATTGTGTAGTGCGCTGGTGTAATGAGGCCCTGTGTGGATATTGATATGACAGAACAAAAGGCCAAGGTGCAGTAAGGACAGCAATCCACACGTTTCACACCATTTGTTTTTCACACCGTATCCATCACATTAATGGGTCACCTTTCTGTGACAGCTCATGATTACCTGCTTACCCATGGAGAGAAAAGGGGGTGAGAGGAGGGAAGGAGGCACGGGAGCTAGGAAGCCAGGTATGCGAGGAGACAAAGCGGGGAAGATAGGCAGCGAGATAGGGCGCGGGATGCTTGTGCACTATGGAGGGTAAAGGTTGAGTTGGGGTTGTGAGGGCTGCTCAGAGAGTGGGGGATGGGGACCTGGTTCCATTTTTTTTATTCTTTCATGAAGATTGGCTCCAGCCCTGTCATCATCCCCACAGAGTGAATTTATGACAGGTCAGCTCTCCATGTAGTCACCTGATGGATGGAGAACATCCAAGTTTATTTGGGGCATTGTGGAAATGGCTGAACAATTCCCTCGAGCACAGGAAGAGAATGGGGCTCACCAGTGCCAAATTCATACAGTGGTTTTATTAAAAGTCACCTACAGCAGAGTTTAGTTGAAGTGATGCATTGGCTCCGTTTTTCTTTTGTACATGGATGATTATGATCAGCTCATATAATATTTGAGGACTGTTCAAAACTATTGGAGGCACATATTAAATAATCCATCCATCCATCCATTTTCTTCCGCTTGTCTGAAACCGGGTCGTGGAGGCAGCAGTCTAAGCAGGGAACTCCCGCCTTCAACCACCGCCCGATCCACATTGCACCAGCCCTTTATGGTACCTCCCGCGGGTGGTGGAGGGCCTGACAGCATGTGCACAGGCGGGGACTCGAACCACTGACCCTCCGCTTGAAGGGCAAGCATCTACTCACTGCACCACCGTGGCCATATTAAATGAGAAATATCAAAATACCATTAGACCCATCCTTTACTTTATTGAGAAGCATTCTTTCAAAATACTTCTTCTACAATCTTACATTCAGATCAAATCTTCCATTTGCTGTCTCCTGGCTGAGACTACAATCTGCAACAGTTATGCAGTTATACAAAGGACCAGGCTTAAAACTCATTATAAAATGTATCATTGTGCACAAGAACTGCACATGTGTTGCCATATTTTACATTTAAAAAAGCAGACTGTTCAAACACTTTTGGTTTAGGACAGACTTTACAACATCTAATAATTCAGTGAAAATATAGATATAGAGATTCCCATTTTATGATCGACGAAAGAGCTATGCATCTTTAGGGAGTCCTTAGCTCAGCACATGAGGTTTGAGTGAAACGTGTGAATATAACTAACTAAACCAAATTAAAAGTTGGAATGTCATCTTTTTTGTTTGAGGACATGGATCATAGAAAGATAGAGCTGGGTTATAGGTGGAAAAATTGATATCACAGTGTCCAAAGTTATCACTGTATGGGCGGTATATTGTGTTTTTTATTGTGTCCAGTAGGAACCAGCATTTATCTAGATTTGAATTCTTATTAGTAAAAAAAAATTATAAAAGTTATAAAAGTTGATTATAGTTTTTAATCAGACTTCAAACTTTGGTATTCTGATGTAGTATATGTATTTGACAGGGACCATGCAAAAAAACCATAGTTTCAATACAAAGCTTAGACTGATATAGAGTTTATTGCTAATGCAAATTCTCAACTCATGTCCCTGGTTGGGCTGTCTTACAAATGCAATATACATACACTAGTCCATACATACAATACTAACACATACATACATTAGTATTCGGCACATATCGGTGTATTTCCCAACCCTATGTGGAAAGCGGCCTGTACAACATGAAGACAGTTGGCCATATGTCACAGCACGCAGCACATATGAGCAGTGTTGCCAGATCTTCTGTGAGAAACAAGAAAACAAGCCCAAAATAAGCAAACTTCAATAAAACCAATTATAATTTCTATAAATAACAAACATAGGCTACTGTTTAGGCCTTTTTGCTTTGAATTGAGTAGCCTTATTTAGCTTGATAGTGCCTCCTTCAACACAGAAGACACATGGAAGACAGAAAAATGGCTAGTAAACTTCATAATGTGGCTGTCAAAAAAATAAGCCCAAAAATAGCAACCCACAATTTTCTCAAGTGACTCCACAAACAAAACCAGCCCAAAGTCTCTTATAATAAGTGGACTGTGCATATGAGGTGATCTGTCAATACATCTTGCATTTGCTCAGTGAGCCTTATTCTGCATTGCACTAAAACATGAATTATAAGGATGGAACATTGCAGGCTGCGACGTAAATCAGACGGGGGAGAGATGGCTGACAAGTTTTGCTATTAAAAGATAATTGTAATCAAGGTGCAAGACGAGCAATGAAGTGGTGATAGCAGATAGATAGACAGCCACAAAAGATGGATTGTTTTAATTTGCACCAATTAAATTGAAGTTCACTGGATCATCTTCCTCAGTCTTCATGAATACTTGATTTTCTGGCCGCCACAAAGCTATTAAAAAGAGTGATTGGACTTGAGGACTTGGTGTACAACATATTACAGTTATGGCTTTATTTAATCTTTATTATTATTATGCTATTATTGTTTGGTAGTAATTAGTTATTTCAGTTTGTACTGCATCAATGTGGTTGTTAAGTGGTATGTGTACTTGAACTCAGTAGGTATAAAGAAGCTGTAAGACTTCAATATTTGCATCAATATAACCAGTTGGTGAGAATTGAAGTTCCCCATATTCCAATACACTTTTTGGAACATTCTCAGAAATCAAAGTGACTTGGGAGCATAAATGTTATATAGCATGTATTTTAGAAAATCTGAAATAGTATTGATAGATGTAAACTGAAAATAGTAAAACCCAGTTTACACGGAGCAGAGGTAGATGAGAAACATTGAGTGTCCAGGGGCTGGGAGCAATGTTCCACTGGCTTTGAAGCCAGACTGCCTCTGAGGCATGGGTGATTAGAGCTTGTTGGTAATTTGGCAACCTTGACGATGTAACCTTGCTAAATCGGCATTAACATTTTAGCCTGTAAAAACCCATGGATGCCTTCAAACATGTTCCATTTCTGATGCTTTTTATGAAGCATCTGCCTGGCTATATTCAAATAAGGGTGCATAGTGCTTGAGCACTCAAGGAGAAACTCTATATGTGTCTTGTAACATAGATTACATTGTAATATTGCATTGTTTTAATTTCTCTTATTACCCTTTTACTTTACCTTATTACAGCTGTGTCTGTGGTCATTGTAGTCATTGTATGAAGATGATTTGAATGATTTTGTTGTCCTTAATAGAAACAAAGATAAAGAAGTCACTTTTGTAATTTCTTTCTGGAGGGGTGTCCAGTCCCACAGAAGGTTCTATATAGATCCGTTTATCTAGGAGTGTATAAAGGAAAAAATAATTACCTGGGCAGAGGTCTGCACTCTGTGAGTGCTTTCTAGTTTGCTATTAAAATGATAATACAATTTTGTTTTTGAAGGGTAGCCTTGTGTTGTGGTGTTTTGGTGACATTGGGATACACCTGAAGAAGGTGGTATATTGCCCTCCTACAAAAGCTTGAGCTTGTTATTGAGCCTCTTTATCTTTACTGTAGCTAAGTTGTTAATTAGCTAGACCTTGAATTAGATTATTTGCATGTCTGAACAAGGGCTGAGGTATTAATGCTCCCTTAGGACAAACTGTAATAACCTCTTCGGTGGTTCCAAGATCCCTGTGGAGGGGGCCGCATGGACGTCCCCTGGAAGGAGGGCGAGAGCACAGCCATTTCATCCAATTAGCTGTGGATTATACTGGTCCTCTCCCTTTGAATCCTATTTGCTGTGATAAGGTTCTCCTACAGGGACAGAGCTGAGCTTTGCTATCAGGAAAAATGATTAATTCACAGCACAGTATTAAAATGCAGTGCCTTCCATTTCACACAGTCTGACATGGAAGGAAGAAGCAACTCAGAAATCAATACCAGCACTAAACAACCGCGCAGGAGAAGGGGCTTGGCCAAAGCTTAAGGAAAATCACCCAAGACTCTTAGAGGGCAGCTGCATTTCATTCTCCACACCAACATGTAGACTGCTCTCTGTGGCTTGCTCTGTCCTTGAATTATTCACAGGCTGCTAAACAGTGGGAATGGTTTAAAGACTAATGTGGCACAATATCTCTGCTGCTATTGTTATTGCATTGTACTCTGCAATTTTCACAAATATTTATCTCTCCCTTTTCTGATCTTCCCAAGGGCATCTCATATTTCAAATGGCAATACTGCCACTACACAGGGCACATTCAAAGAGACATTTAACAGGCTTTTATGTGAATCTACCTGTGTGGACCGTCCCGTGTCCAGATTTATATTTCCCGAGCCCTCCGCCGCTGCACAAATGATGTTTAAACACCCAGCACCTAGGGTTTAATTAAGTCCCTCTAATCGTGTTCCAATCAGAAGCTTGGACTGATGGGCTGGAATTCCTGATGTGCATTTCTGTCAGTCTTAATTGGATAATTGATTGCCAATTTGAACCTGGCCACACACTGCATACACAATAAAGCGCCTGGCCATGTTCCTTGTGGATTCATTTTCCATTTGAATAAAGATGCTGCTTCGATAGGCACAACTCCAACCATTGGTCTTACTGAGAAATAAGCCCTTGTGATTCTCAGCACTCTTGTGAATGGCTGCGGAGATTTTCGTCCACAAACACATTTATATTATGTGTGCAGTCATTATTTTTACTATTGAAATGTATGCCATGTTTCTGGCCAAAAGTCCACATAAAGTGCACTTATTGTATTAAATGCAGTCATTACACTGCAATCAGTGAGATGAATCATCAGTAGTGTTCACCATTAAGTAAATTTAATTAATACACAAAGTATTATTACCGTTTCTTGATTGTGCAATTTGAATACTACTATAGCTCAATTGTAGCTTCAACTGTGAAAAGATACACTAAGTTGAAAGACTATTGCATTGTGTTGCATCATACAGGTGTTTCTTTGTTGTGGTTGCATACATTTGTTTGTGTGTTTTGTTAACGCAGCAGTAAGGAACGAAATCAAAAGGTGAAGCTGAGGGGGAAAATGCAGTTTTAAAATAATATAACTGTACCGTGTTGTGGACACATGAAGGTTTACTCTGTCGTAGCTGGACATGTTTTCACAGTGATGCTAACACAGTTCCAGGCAGTGTGTGTCTCTTGGCACAGTTATGTGCCATACTACACCATAATAAGCCTTCGATAATTGGGAACACGTTTCTAAATATCTTTATGCATTTATCATAAATTTCATTGTCAGTGTTAGACTTGGAGAGTAGGACCTTCAGGGTTTGATGGGAAACAGGTTTGAGGAGTCACACTGATGTCACACTGATCTCCTCTGATCTACCTCGTCACTGACCATGCCCACTGCAAAATAAAAAGAAAAATTTAAACAGTAAGGAGATTTTTTGAAGATACTGGGGCCCAGTCCATACTGTTCCTCATGTTTAGTAAATGTACACTGAATCTCTGCCTAACAGGCATTACCTCTGTGTTTGCTCACAAGAAATGACTTTCCCACTAAATAAGAATTCTTTCACAGAGCCAAATGTTAAAGGAAGAATTCTCCTATTATAAATGGCCTTTCTCAGCCATGTAACCCGGCTACAAGTTTTAGCTCTAACGTGCGCCCCTTGGTGGGATTAGATATTTTGGCCTCCATTTGTACTGAGTGAAGTTTCTTTGGAGTCTCCTTGAGACAAGTGACCAGTGCAGGGCAAAGTGAAGGCCTTATCAGTCACCCCACAATGGTGCCACCCCATGAATTATATTAGGGGTGGATGTGGCTCGCCAATCCACTGCATTGTGGACCATCTGGGTGACAATAAACATGTCGCCACATGGTTTCCTCCATCATTCAAGTCCAGATAGTAGATCTGGACCTTAACTATAGCTCACTATCTGCAGGATCTCGGCGTGACCTGTTAGCGAGATGGAGGTGAGGCTCAAGGATATCTCTCAGAGTCTGCTCCAGCACCAGGAGGTTATTATAGCGGAGCTGGGGGGCGGGCCGCCCGCTGTCTGGGGGGGGGGGGGGGGGG
>JAVQKC010194706.1:0-12049 GCA_036025475.1 Philypnodon macrostomus | reverse complement strand
TGTCATTAATTGAAGATGTACCAAACTCAATCCAGTTCTGCATCTTCATGATATGTACCTGTGTGCAACAGTAGAAAAAGATCCAGCAAAGACTTTTTGAGCTATTGCGTTCACAGTTTTGGCCTGTTATTAATTAATTAATTACTTTAATATTCATCGTAGAAGTACCCAAATCGATACAGTTCGGCATCTTTATGGTATGTACCTGTGTGCAAATGTTGAAACTGATCAGGCAATTAGTTTTTGAGTTATCACGTTCACAGCTAGGATCTGCGGACAAACACCGTCGCGATTCCATAATATCGTCGTTTCGCCGATATAATAATGACAAAATGTACCCCAAAACCTGAAGTACCAGAGTAAAAAGCAACTCACTCATGCCCTACAGCTCACTACTTCTTTGTACAGTACCCAAACTTCAGACATAGGCTTTGAGGTGATCCACAAATTGTCTTTTAGTCTTTAAGTCTTGGATGCTGCTGATCACAGTACAACCCCATAGACCACAGAGAGCCATGAAGTCAGCAGTCCACCATCACAGGCTGAATTAGGGCCGCTTTAAGTGAAAACACATGTGAGATGCTGCAGAGGATTGCATTTCTGAAGCACTTACAGATGCTCTTACTCTAGAGTAGGCACGTTACACTGGACTGGAAATTATGATGATTTTGTGAATGAATGTCTCGTCATATTGAAACAAAAAGCAGGCATATTTGAACACAATGCTTAAATCTCAATCAGTAGTGTTCATGCCAATGGATTAATATATGCACACAGAAGAAGAAGAAACGTTATTTGATGGTTGTTGGTTCCAGGCAGACAGAAATTGGTGACCTACTGGGATTTTCACATTTAACCATGTCTGGGGTTTACAAATGGTTTGAAAAAGGCACAATGTCTAATGTGTGGTCATTCTGTGGGCAAAAATCCTTTGTTGATGCCAGAGGTCAATGACAAATTTCAGATAACAGTGGAACATTAGCTCACTCCACTCATTACATCAAGGTCTGGGGATCACTAGCAGATGGGCTTCAGCAGCAAAAGACCACAATAGGTGCCACTTTACTAGGTATAGGGTGTACCTAATAAAGTAACCAGTGAGATGAGCGTATGTATCTAGTTTAGTTCCAGTAAGCCTCCTTCAAAGTAAGCCGAGGGTCAATACAAAACAGTCATGATCAGGGCAGAGATTATGAGATGCACTGATACATTTTTCCTGAACAAAAATGGCTCCATAGCATCGACCGCTCCGTCTCAAGACCTTAATAACAGCGCTCTCATGTTTCCTGTTATCGATATACTCAGCATCACGTGGAAGATGCAGCATTTAGCCTTGCTCCTCTGACTCGCCCTGACATCCAGCTACTATTGATCTCACCCCACTGCACAACATTTGCATTAGCCGCTAACAACATTACACAGGTCCCCGTGGTGGTTATTATACCAGGACTCGTCAAACTCTGAAAGGTTTAGTGTGGATCCTGTTTGAGAAATGAAGGTTTAATCACATTGTATTGAGTGATCTGAAAGGACAATTTATCTAAAATATTAAATCTAATTACAAACAGTTGAGTCCAGGATGTGTTCAAATTTACTAAGCGTGCATTGGTATAGTTAAAGATACTAAAGATATGTAGCTAAGGGTGAAGTGGTCTAAACATTGATGATTAGTATGTATAAATGTTGATGATCACACCGAGAAATGTTGATGTTGTTGTATTTATTCATTTATTTAGCCCGGTAAGTCAATTGAGAGCATTTTCTCATTTACAATGACGACCTGAGGCATCGTGAGAGGCAGATACAAACAATAACATACGATCAATATACAAATAGGCTAGACAATAACTTCAAGAGACATTTCTTGAGACAGGGTACATCATAAATACAGTTTGTAATGAGTTCTTAAAAGAGGAAAGTGGTATTGTAGTAACTGGTGCGTGCTTTAGGGATGAGGAGGTTAATGAAAACTACTGGACCGGAGAATGGGACTAGGAATATTAATGTTAAATAATGAGCGTAGGTATATGGGGGTTTTATAATAAAGTTTTTTTACATGTATAGTAAACAATGCCAGTTCACCAAAGAATATAGGACACAGTGGTGGGTGTTAAAGGGAGCCCGGGTCACACAGCGGATGGCAGAGTGGTAAAGGACATCCAGCTTGTGGAGATGGGTACAATAAGGCCCATATTGTTTTTGTTTTGTCAAGATTAATGTCCATTCTGTCATCATCAGTTAGTGGGCTTGGGTGAAAATCTCTTTGTGAATGTTATTTTAAAATGGACCAAGAGCTTTCACTATAGCCAACAATACTAGATGCCAGGTAAAATGCTAAACTACTCACTAGGGAAAATGCCTTTCAGCATGTAAAGTTTATTATTTATTTAAAGACAATTGGTGAAATGAGCTTTGCGGACAGACAAATGAAAGCTGGGTGTTGGCTAAAATATGCAGGTCAGAGGTCAAAGGTCAGGTATGAAATGGGTCGGACAATGGGGTTAGCATTGCAGAGGTCACTGAAAGGAAAGAGCCATATCGTAGAGCTTCTTTGTGTAAGGCTAGCATTGATTAAGAATGCATTTTTGTGGCCAGTAGCTCTGCATTTACCACCAACTGTGCAAAGTTTTACAGGTACATGGGACGTTTTGTTACGAGCTGAAAATGAAAAAGATAAAAGCAAATTAATCGTGCTTGAAGGCAAAGGGGCTAATAAAGCAACATTACAGGCCCACCACAGAGGGGTGAAATGCTAACCTTTGCTGGGGGGCATCAAACAGGGATGGGGGGGGAAATGTGCTCTTAGGTGGGATAGTCAGCAAATTATTTTTACTGATACCAGCATTTCTCAAACTATTGTACAGGGACCACTGGGAGTTTATAGGAATTCTTAAGATGAAGATGAAACAGTTTGGCCTTGGGTTAGATGTGGCATAGTTAAGACCTAGGTTGGTCATGGTTTGAACCTGGGTTACTTGCAGTTTCAGTCCACTAAAGGGACTTCTAACATAAAGCCAAATACTGTATTTGATGGAGGGATGCGGTTATTGTTTTAGATAAAATCACAACCAAAATGTTTAACAATAAAATTGTAATGTTGGGAGTGAGTCCTTTAGAGAGACTATAAAATGACAACCCAATGCAATTCTGCAAAACAATAATTGACTACCTTATCCATTTCTGCATAAACATTCCTAGTTTGGATCTTGTATCATTTATAAACAATGCCACTCAAAAGCATTCAGTTTGTGCTTAGCTTAGCGACGGTTATGAATGTACTGCCTCATGTCTGTGTACACACGAGCCTTACCTTAAAACAACAAGACTATAATGATCTGATAACAATTCTTACTGTGCATTGAGCAACCGCTAAATACTGTCAACAAGACTAAGCTAGACCAAAACCAAGCTCAGATGACAAGAAATCCATCAAAACACAGACAGTAATTTTTCATGTATACAACTCTTACTATCAAAGTCAAAACTCAAAACAACATTTAGGATCTTGCACCATTGGACTGGGCTTTTTTAAATACCGAGCTCTTTACTGACAACACCCTCTGAGCATTACATTGTGGTAATCTTTTGTGGTTTTGGCCAAGAGAGAAGTTATTGGTTTCTCTTTGAAGGTACGTCCAATTAAAATAATTACGGGTACAAAATTATAAATTGGCTGTGGTCTAGACCAGGCTTGATCTAAATTCCAGAGCTCATGTGTGCAGTGTTTATGTCCAAGGGCTAAAGTAAGGCAATAAATATTAACGAAATCTTATGACCACAGCATTTAAAAAGTGGTCTCAATGTCATTTTTATATTAAATCAAAAATATCATTTTTATACCGCTACATATGCTTCTAAGTACTCATACTTAGAACACTTATAAAACTGACAGTAGCCCTTAAAAGAAGCAACAATTTCAACTCAAATAAGAACATAGCTGGTTTCATTATGCGTCAAGTGAGATAATGTTATAAATGGACCCTATGTATTCAGATAGTTTTCTTGACCAAATGTTATTCAATCACCATTTTTAGTAGTACAGGGATGGACAGATAGAAAACAGAACACACAAAGACTATTATAGCCCACAACCCTGGACAAACAATCCCACATTCATGAAGACGAGACTGAATTGACGAATGGGAATCCAATGGCTGTACTGCAGCCAGGTGATTATTTTTAATTAAAAACACTTATTCTCACTATCTAAGCATCTACAAAGTCTAAGTTTGGTCCACTACTATTTAAATAATTATTATTTCAAGATAGAAACCCAAAAATACTTTGATTATGTGTACTTTTTTGGTAATTTGTAGTAAAAATACATTGATTTAAATTCAGTTTTAGACGATTATTAGACTGAATCTATAAGAAACCCTGCTTAACAGAGCCATAAGCCTGAATTAGTGCCAAACCATATATTGCCATGTCATGTAGACCTCCGCCCCAATGACAACTAAACCTCATGACTTCACTACACCATCGTTTTGATGCATTCCTGGAAAAGTCACACTCTCACAATTAAAAAAAAAACAGGCTAATGGCTATCCCAAAAACAGCTAGATATTTAGTTATCTATATATCCTCAAGGTATGCTAAAATGCTATTACATAAGACCAGTATTTATCAACACGCAACTAATTTCAATGTTTCTCGTGCATCATAATGGTATGGTAGACTAATAGCAGATGTTATAGTTGCCACCAGGCTCCGTCTTAGTTTGGGACGTCCTGTCTCGAACAAACTGACAGCAAGCAGCCTGAGAGAGGCGGACAAAATACGTAAAGACAGAGTTTCGTGCACCGGTCGCTAACTACACTGGCACATGGCATCGCGGTAACAAAGCGAACGCACCACACGAACTTTGATTAGCTCGCTTCATCTCAGCGCAGTGTATCATTGTGTACACAGTAGCTATGTGAACGAGTTGTAATCCTCTTAGGAAATCACGCTCTCTGACCAGCCCCGGTGCAGCGTACTCGTCCCGACACAATAACGTGCGATAGTCAAACATAACGGTAGCAGCCCTTATGACAAAACTACTTACGTGGTTTTCAGTGTAGGGTGGTATTCCAACAAGGCAAAAAGCAACTCCATTCATTTGACAACGCAAAATGTTCGGCTGCAACAGGGAGAGGCAGTTACAGTCACAGGAGCGCCACAAAGCCAACTCCAAAACTTATATATATATATCAGCTCTACTCCTGCTTCCTGCCTTATTTAAAAAAGCCCACTCTGTTCCCGTTGTTTCGCTCTCCACGCCTTCCCCTTCCCCTCCTCTTCTTTTTCAGCGGGACATAACTAAATCCTCTTGCCCGTGTGTGTTTGTGTGTGTGTGTGTGTGTGTCTGTGTTTGTGTGGGAGCCTGCCTGGAAACACGAGCCGCAGCGTCAAAACACACAGGGGCACCGGAAATGCACATAAAGGTCCTTCAAAGTAAAGGCCGGAAAAAGCGACGAGATGGTTTATTTGAGTGGTGTGTGATTCAAAAGGACAATTCTTGGCGCGAGTATCTGTAAATACAAGCTAAATACACGGTGGGTGGCGTTACATGGAATATTTTGGAAACAATGGCGCGTCTCTATGGAAAACAAAAGTCACTGTAACTTTACGGTAAGCCTATTTCAAACCAACAGCCTACTGAAAAACATCTTTAAAACGGGTTTTATCGGACTGCATCTTGGCCTTGGTACTATTGACACACAGTTCAACTCTCCAGATCTGACCAACCGTTTTTTTAAAGACCAAAAATTAACCGGAAGTGTGTTTTCTCTGTTATCGTTGCCTTGACATCTTTGTCCTAAACTGGGGCAAACAGGAGGGCACGTTTGAGTGAGTTGAGTGAGTCCGCCCTGAAGGCCGCGGTGTGCGGGCTCCCTCTGTCTGCACCTACCCACTTTTTGCACTTCTTAATGGGAGGAGGACTTGGTGACCACAGATGCCAATGGTAAAGAAAGACTATGCAAATGTAAAAATCAATTGTACAAGTTGATGATTTGAGTCTGAGATATTATAATAATGGAATATTATTATTATTATTATTATTATTATTATATGGAATCAACTTACTTCACATTTATTTTGACTTTGCAAACAAATATTATCCCATCAACTCCTCAAGTCATTCTGACAAAAACTCTTTTAGATTAGATTATTTATTAGGTACACTGTGTATGATCCATTGGCCTAATGCGGTGAATCCCAAACTGTGGTATGGGTCTCATGGTGGTACTTTTTTAAGTGGCACTTTTACCCTGGAGTTGGTGCTGGTTTTGTAACATTTCAGTAATATTTTGTTCCATTTAGATTTGATACTTCCAAATCCAAATATTTGGTGGTACTTGATGTGAAAATTTTGGGAAGCACTGGTTTAATTATCATTGGTAAACTAGGCTACCTAATAAAGTGAATACATTTTCACACTTTAGGTTTATCACCACCTAATATAAAGCCAGAGTACCAAAGATACATTCTCGCTGATATCCTGATGATGCGTAAGCTTCCTCTAACTTCTCCATTGACTCACATGAGCATTATTTATGTGGCTAAAAATACAGATCTGTCAGCACACTTCCCAGAATGCATCAATTATACAGGGGCTGGGTAGGGACAATTTTAAGAATAAAAAAACCCAACTCAAAGTGGCAAGTTATTGTTCAGTGTGTAATTCTGTTGGTGTTATTTCTGGGAAAGATTTGATTAGATATTGAAATACCACTGAGTATACCACTATAACATAAATCAACATTTCAGAGTTCCATGTTTGCGGCAAAGGGGCACTACCAAAACATTAGAATTATTTTATTATATTTACAACTTAATATATAGTCTCTCACTGGCCACTTTATTAGGTACACATGTTGAAACATTTGGCTAATCAACACATCACATGGCTGCAAGTTAATGCATTTAATTTAAGACTTCTTCAAGAAAATCAGAATGGAAGATTTTTATTCTGCTGTTTAGATGTGTTTTTTTTAAGTATTGATACTGATTCACATTAATTAAATCTACTGAGTAAACTAAACAGGGGTCGTATCAAGAAGAGTGACCAACCTTTCCAAAATTTGCAAACGCCTGGACACAACCTTTATTGTCCCTGAAAGAGACAATAAAGGTTCTTAAATCTTACTATGCTAGGAGTATTCTTTATACTCTTTATGATCTGTACCTAAAGTAAAAAATCATTTTGTGACATCCCACACGTCTAGGTTTAGTCGCCCAGCTTTCAACATGTAAGTTACGATCCAGACGAATAGATAAAATGGGGTCAAGTGTATAGGGGAAAGAAATATTGGCCATAATTTTGCTGGCTGGCCTGGGACACATGTGGATACCATTACTCTGAGTGGTGCAAGTGTCAGGAGCCACTTCAAAAGCATGTGCGTCTAATGTAGAGACTAGACTAGGGCCATAGACAAGAAAGAGACTCAAAAGACCTTCCAAAAATTCAATCTACAGCTATCATTCACTCTTCTTCATAGATATACAATCCTGGACAAAGGGCTTAGATGGGGCACTCTCCAAAAATCCTACCCCTGACCTGCTCTCATCTCTACCTCAACCCCATTTGAGGCGGATAATTACCATATGTCTTCACAAATCCCTTCTGCTCCTAGGCTCTCTTCAGAAATCCGCACCAAAGCAGTACAGAGCCCAGTGGGATATAACAGAGGTATCCAGGTCTTACGGTGGGCAGTGTTTAGCAACTTAAACAGGTGCTAAGGAATACAGGCTAAATGTGGTCTTCGAAAGAATGGTTCACAAAAGGTGGCTAGGGAACTAAAAGTGGGTTGCAGATATAAACTGCTGAATATTATGCTAATTTGCCAGTTTCTTAGGTAGACCCTGTACCTAATATAGTAGCCCTGTTGTGGTCTTCTTTTGCTTCAAGGTTTGACATTTTGTGCATTTAGAGCTCTCCAGACCAATAGTTATTTGCCTTTTCATCATCTCGAAGCCATTGAGGTCATTTTTCTATGACATCATGGCATTTTCGCCCACAGAACTGGCACTCACTGGATCATTTTGCGCACCATTCTCATTGAGTTTGGTTGCAAAGAAATAATCTGGCTGAATAGGTCGAACTATTGGCTCACAAAGCTGGACTCTTTCTCTATAGTCTTATTTACATTACATATTTACATTACATTGCAATAATCTTGTGTGTTACATGTGCTTTCTATTTGAGCAGAGAGACTATAAATCAGACCAGACCCTTTCACTTTACTGTGGGAATAAAATGACCCAAACCTAGTGCACCCTCCTGTGTTGAGGTCTTGTCCTGGGACGCCTGCACATATGCTCAGGGCTGACATCAATTTGCTTGTCAGGCACGCAGCAAAAAGGGCCTTGTATTATTGATGGAGGAGGGATGTAGTGAGAAAAAGTACATGATAACAGCTGGTGGTAACTTAGAAGCACCGATTTTGAAATAGTTAAAAATGTAAGGCATGGCAAGGCAAGTTTATTTGTATAGCACCATTCATACACAAGGCAATTCAAGGTGCTTTACAGAAAAGACAAGTTAAAGAACATAATACAATTAAAACACAACAATAAGATTAATTAAATTAATCTACACACTTTGGAAGGATAGATAGGGACTTTTCACCATGTTATCAGTGGTTGTAGGCTGCTCACATCTTTCTGTCTCTTCATACTAATCTTAAACGGACTCAGTGCTGAGATCAGGTTTGTGAAGCTATACCAGATGAATCAGAAAAGCCAAGGCAATCAGTTTATGTCACATGGATATTGTAGTAATAGTAGTATTTATTTCGAGCCATATAGGAAATAAATATATATATTGTACCATTCTGTGTACATAGAAATGGGTCAAATAAACAAAAAATATATATATATACCTACAGACAGTATAAATACAGTACCATGGCAAAATCATACCATTTCATATATACACATACTGTATTTACACATAAATCCTGTGGGAGGAGTGGGAAGAAGACAAACTTTTGATTTGATTTAACAATTGTGAAATTCAACACCACTTCCTGGACACTATAATATAAAATACATAAAGTGCCTATGTCTAGACAGGATTAAGCACCATAACTAAAATGTGCCTTGTCATCAGCGTCTACACTAACATCGTATTAAGGCTAAATTCAGCAAAAAACGACCTTCTGCTCCTTTACCGGTCTGCAGAGATTTTGTTAAACAGATAATAATCCCCAATCCCCATGAAACATATACGCTGCAGTGACAGATGGAAGCCACAGGAGGGCTCACTACTTGGTGGGAGACAGTGATACAAAGAAGTTGGAAGCGATTATTTGCAGAGAAGATGTGTTGCAGTTTATTTTGTAATGTGAGGATATTGTAGTAAGAATAAGGACTAGAGGTCAGATAGTTAGAAGGCACTGAGTTTGTTATGGATATATGCAGAGCAGTAGGGCAGCTCTGTTTAATGTCAAAGGCCTGAAGCAGCAGGGACTGTCTCTACAGCTGCTCACACAACACCTGGACACTGAACATGAAGCACTCAAGGACGGAAGAGAAGGAGGCAGGGGGTAGGAGGTATGAAAACTGATAATACAAGACAGGGAAATGTAAACGTGAGGGTACGTTATCTGCACCATTTCAAGATTTAAATACAGCCAAATACAATATAATATAATTCATAGGTTTTCAGGATCACGTTTAGAGTTTATTATACATTCCTATGGGGAAGATAATTAAACATGTAGTTCAATATATCCACATCTACAGTCTGGTACAAGCTTACATGTGTTGTTGTAAATAAATACATTAAATGACATTCCATAATACACAATTTCACAAAATAAATATTATTTGGACAGTTAATTGCTGGGTTGTAGGTGACAACACAATTTACATTTTAATGGGAGATGGGGGGCAGGGAAATGACTGTTGATCTGCAGATTTTGTGTGTGGTTAGACAGAACTGAAAACACACACACACACACACACACACACACACACACACACACGGTGTTAGGCTGAGGTCAAAGGTCCCGTTGTGAAGTTGTCCTGCGAGCTCCTAATTGGACGGGCCTTGTGTCACTGTAAACCTCAGGACGACAGTTTGTCCCATTTATCTTCACTCAGCTTCAATCATCAGATAAAGTGCTGCTGACAGGAAGAGCTCTAACCACACTGACCCCTCACAGAGACCACCCCTCTCATTACAAGTCCATCTGAAATCATTGTTTTTGACTAAAATGTTTGTGGTTTACGTCAAGGAGTTATACTGGGTTGTTTACTTCCAGGAGTTCACCTTGTGCTAGATTTTTCTCTAAGGACAGTCTGTGCATTGTCTGCCCACAGGCCTCTTCAGTAAGTTATTGCCCAATATAGTCTGTATTAGGAACATGAACCTCCTGGCATATCTCCCAGCAGTTCAATTTCAAGTCACTTTTTAGCACTTTTCACTGATAGGGTAAATGTTGTTGATGTCATTTTGCGTTTAATAAAATAGAACATTTACATTTTTTTTCAAACTCAACTGGTCTGTAATATTCATTCATCCTGTCTAGGTTTGTGGCTGAAGCCTATTCCACCAACTATGGCCTTTAGGCGGGTTACCCTCTGGACAATGGTTAAATACTTGCTGGGCTGACACAGAGACATACACAATTCATATTCAGTTATCAGTTATCACAAGCTCCCCATACAAATGCATGTGTTTTGATGGTGGGAGGAAGCTCAAATTAACATGGTGGGGACTCCACTCTATTGGCTCCGGAATCAGACACACAACCTCCTTTCCGAGTGCAGAAAAGCCCACCACTCACCACTGGCATCAGTTCTGCAAGAGGGGCTTGTACAAAAAATAGATCAACTTAGGACGTTAACAGTGATTTTAATGACAACTTCAAAACAAGATCAAAACTAATATAACCATTTATCACCCTTCAGTTCAGTGGGCCTAATACATAGTTCCCCTCATAGTGTGTAGTAGTAACCAGGCTCACATCCCTAGAGGCTATATGTCTCAAAAGGGCATGGCGTGTTATGCTCTGCACAAAACCTGCTTCAAAACATCTCCTTACCTCCTGTGGTGTGGTTAATTTTCATTGTACCGTGTCTCTTTTTACCATTTTTAAAGTGGACAATTAGGTCAAGGGGCCATAGGCAGTAGTCTATAGTTCTCTGCACGGGTGAGAAGACAGTTATATGGGTATACATCTATGTTTTATACAATTTTCATTCAAATAGGCAGACGGTGTTGATGTTTTTAGACTGATCAGAGTTTCCCGCATATTAATGCGTCTACAGCTGTTATGAGAAAAAAAAATCAATATGACTTTTTTTTTTAAGATAAGGGTTTTTTTCTCTTCCCATATTTAGGGTATCAATCTTTACCAGCATTTTGTTAACCATTTATTAATCATAATTCAAAAAGTATGAAAATATTATTGGGTACTTGAGAGATGGGACTTGAGCAAGAACTGATTTAGACTTGGTTTAGTCCTGGCCAAGACCTTTTTATTATTGTTTTTATATATTTCACAAACATTTCAGATGATTTTGTTCCACAATAGTGTTCTGAATGTGTGGGATCAGAACAATAGAGAAATTCCTACAAGCCCAAAGATGAAGCGTGTTAAGCTTGGTTCTCTTTGGGGCGGGGTCAGATTAGACCACCTGTTCCTCTCTGTATCCTACAGCCTCTGAAACACTTGTAGTTTTTGAACATTCTCTCATTTTGAAAGTGATAAACCTGATAAACAGTTTCTGTTTCAATCATGAACTGGAGGTTTTCAATCATGGTTTTGATTTTAGAACTGGTCTAAACCTTCTTTGGTTTTACTTAGTTAGACCTAGTTTAGTCCTGGTTTAGTTCTGGTTTAGTCCTGGTTTAGACCTAGTTTAGACCTAGTTTAGTTCTGGTTTAGTTCTGGTTTAGACCTGGTTTAGTTCTGGTTTAGTTCTGGTTTAGTCCTGGTTTTGTCCTGGTTTAGACCTATAGTTTAGACCTAGTTTAGTTCTGGTTTAGTCCTAGTTTAGACCTAGTTTAGACCTAGTTTAGTTCTGGTTTAGTTCTGGTTTAGACCTGGTTTAG
>JAVQKC010194694.1:0-15719 GCA_036025475.1 Philypnodon macrostomus | reverse complement strand
TTAATTATATGATGATATGGATTTAGTTATATGATGATATGAATTTAATTATATGGATTTAGTTATATGATGATATGGATTTAATGATATGGATTTAGCTACATCATGATATGGATTTAATTATATGATGATATGGATTTAGTTATATGATGATATGGATTTAGTTATATGATGATATGGATTTAATGATATGGATTTAGCTACATGATGATATGGATTTAGTTATATGATGATATGGATTTAATGATATGGATTTAGTTATATGATGATATGATTTAGTTCACTATTTACAATTGCTAAGACACATTTTTGAAAATGTAAAACCATTTTCTCAAAACCTCACACAAATGCGCTAAAACTGGTCCTTTTACATTTTCTCTTTGTTTTTCTTGAGGAGTAGGCTATGTCATTATTTGTGTTAGCTTCTTATTTGACAGTACATACAGACAACAGTGCGTTGTGTGTTGTGTGTGCTGTGTGTGTTACTTTGACTCAAAAGTTAGGAGTTTTGTGAATTTGGTCTCAGTTTTAGGTCAGGTCTAATATTTCAGAAAATGTGTTTTATCTGGAACAAATGTAACTGCTGGGATGTTGTTGTTTTTTTTACTTCAGAAGGTTAAATAACACAGACCTCCAAACTTTCTGATCCAGGTCTGAAAGAACAGATTTCATTGTAAAAAGTGTGACTCCATTACCCAGACAGATGCTGCATTTGGCTCTGCTCACAATCTCCAAGGCTTTAGAGAAATATGCTAAAATATTACTCTCTGCTGCTGAAGGTTTCACAGTGTGACTCATGGAGCATTCACAAAACCATGCCTTTAAAATAGCAACAAAAACACTGTGGCTCCATGTGTTTTCTTCTCTCGGTCATGTTATTGTTACACAGAATACATAACCTCTGTACAAGTCCAAACTCTTGTCGGGGTTAATGTGAAGTGACAGTCTCAGCACTTAGTCACTGCCTTAATACATCACCCCTTCATCCTCAGAGGGATCTTCATCATTCTTTTACATTCTGAATTAGGCTTATTCCACACGGAGTCAAAGAGGTTTCTCATAAAGGCCGCATCGTTATATATATATCTGGGTTCACACCAGCTCCACTGAAACGCTGTAGTGTGTATGCCAGGCCCGTTGGTGGCGCCGTGACACTTCTGTAAAAACACGGGGCAGCTCCATGTTTGTTGTTATCGTCAGAGTGCCGAGGATTTAAAGAGGAGGAGGAGCCACAACGCTATCGATTCTGAAAAGATCCGTATTACATGTAAACACGGAACCGGCGTTTTCCGGCTCCCAGAACGCTGGCTCCATGTGGATGAAATACTTTTGCGGACCCATGTGGACAGAGCCTACGTCTCAGAATGTTTGGGTGTCCAATTATTAATGTGGGAATCAGGGTTGGCTCTAGGTACATGTTTTTAAAGATACTTTTCCCTGGATGAATTGTGTAGGATTTGTGTGTTTTATTATTGGGCTCACCTTGTCCCCAGATAGGTCATTGTTCATACAAGATTCAGAAATCCTACTGTATACTATTGTCCCCATTGGAAAACTTTGTGCATTTGATTTATCCCTCAATGGGACTCACAGTGAAGTGCCAAGAGACCCTTGAGACAAGATCTTAGTCAGGATGTACCTGGTTGACGAGGGAAATGGAGGTCCAAACACCATCCAATGAATACTTTTGAATGTTTTATTTGAGTTGTATTGTACCTTTGACTTTCAGTGTAAATACTACTACATTACTTTCAGGTAGTCAGACTCCATCATTAAAACAATCGGTAAATATGCAATCTACATTTTCACCAAAGACCGGTCTGAAACAGAGAGAAGAAAAGTGCGTAGAATCAAGAGGAGATCGTTGAGGCGGTGGGTGAACCTGACGATGCACACATCCTTCCTGATCACAAGAGCGGAGCCCGGATCAGATGCTGAAGTCAGTGCATTTGAAGCTGTCGTACACATAACTGGGGAATACATCTCCACAAACCAAAGGGAGCTACGGGTGAGAGAGATGTGAATGTATGGTGCTGGCTTTTCTGGAACCTCCTTCATTCTGGTGTTGAATCTCAGGTGGTTACCCACGCTGTCGGAGAAATGAACCGAAAAAGAATCAAAAAAACTCAACTCGTCTCGTGCATTAGTTTGATTTGAATTGAGTCACGCTGCTCACAATGTGGAAGTCGAATGAGTTTGAATAAAAACCGTGCTCTCTCTAGAGCCCCTGGAGTTAGCAGAGCTCACTTGAGTTAAACCTCTCATCATTTTTCTGTTGGTTTTCACTATGAACGTCTGTAAAACAAAAGCACTCATATAGGTCATAGCAGACCTCCACCAAGGCGGTGGCCCTATTCTGGTAACAGTGCCCAGACCTGGACTTGAAATGGGAATCTTCAAGCTTAGAGGTCATATTGTATATTAGGAAGATTCTGTAATTTCACCTGAAAGTTTTGACAACGTTTTGTGAGTAGTAACATTGGTCAAATCAACCAGTGCTCTACTTACAGAGTGTGCAGTAATCATTCTCAGTTTAAATCTGACAATGATTTGCATTCAACTCCCATGGGCTTCACAAAAATTCAGTTTAGCATATATAAAGAAAAAAATAAACATCATCTCAACACCATCACAACACTTTTTACAGTGTATGTAGTTGGGAATTTAATAATAATTTTGGGATGTTAATTGTTATGTGTGAAGGTTGCCCTTCCACACTTGCTCAAGGACATTACCTGAGCTTTGTAGTGTGTGTCTGTGGGTCAGCCCATTGCCTAACACCGCCCAAGGAGAAGCACATTCCTAATAAATGTACGGTTTCATGTACAGTGGGAGCAGTGAGTGTGGACGTGAGCCTGCGGGCCCCTCCCTCGTGTCCCGAAAACCTGCCACATGAGATTTTCAGAGCTGGATATGGCACATACAGGGTCAAAGACATGCTTCTTCTAACTCTACTGAGCCAGCCAAAGCAGGGTCCATGTACACATTTATAGTTTACTTTGTGTATTAGGCAATTATATGTTTTTTGATATGGTCTATAGCTCATTGGTAAAAAGATATTTCAGGATGAATATTTTTATTTATTTAGCTTTTATTCCACTGTACAAACAGAGGTCACACTTGAAATATTATTTTTAATCAGACCAGTGCCCGCCCACCTCTGGTTCTGGAAGTTAAAATCCCATTTATTTTTGCCATAGACTTTTCGAGAGCGAACCAGCCCTTTCTGGCTTGTTTATCAAGGCTTGGGAGTGACAAAAACACTGGCTTGAGGTCCCCTGGCTTTTCCCCCCAGTTTTCTCGATAATTGGCTTTGCACTTTTTTACATACCATTCATTTATCGATCCACCCAATACTGTTAAAAGCCATAGAATGTGAGACCAAAATCTAACTGATGACAGCTGGACAAATACCGTATTAAACTATGCTTGGGGAAGCCTTTAACAACTGCTTAACATCATAAAACAGGGTCCGATATTCCATTTGGAGCATCCTTATTTGACTTTACTATAGAGACACATCGGCTCCTTCAGGGAGGACCGAAGCACGTGTTACTGTCTCATTTGCGATGGACCTAATTTCCCTCTCAGTGCACATTAGTATGTCGATGTCTAAAGGCTCCTGAGTCAGCAGCTTCTCCTCGATTCACTTCAACAATCCATGTTAGAGACCGCATCCATCTCACCATTCAACTCCTCCTGTGCTAAATGTGTTGCAAGAGGCAGAAAGGGAAGAACTACGATCAGATACTTTGTCAAAATAGACTTGAATGAGGTTGTTCTGTTCGTTACAAGCTTGACCATACAAAGATGTTAGTCTGGTCTCTCATTGCTTGCGTTCAATTTTAAGGATGGTGTTTACCGATGTATACTAAAAAGCCATACACAACTGTTGTTAACAAGGAAGTCATGTCATCAGTCTGGTCATGACACCCCGCAGACCGGTCACTTTTATCAGAGTAGACAGGACTAGGTCATTTGAGTTGGTCCAAAAATCAGGGCAATTTAAGCTTCATTCCCAACACATGGATGCCCTCCAGAGAGCCTTAACCACGACGCCATTTTGTGTCCTGATAAACGTAACGCTCGGGCTCAGGGCACAGCACTGATCTCCGCTTCTCCTCCTCATCCTCATTTGGCAAACGCTGTACCTATGTTATAAGGTTATGCATTTTGTGAATGGACTTACTTACTTTACATTACTGTCCTCACTGTGCAAATGCTTTTATTTTCAATCATGTAAAGATTTTGAACCGTGCATACTTCAGCAATTACATGTGCCTCCTGGGCAAACGCATTGTCCTGAATTTACTGTTCATTTGCAATTCTCTGTTCATTTGCAATTCTCTGTGCATTTGTTCAGATACAAACCAGCCAGTGGCCACAAACAGCTTTTAGTCTCCATTCACTTCATGGTCACATACAATTGACCCTTTAAGCCATTGCAGCCCTGGGACAGACTGATGCCTCTATGACCTCTATGACCTCTATGACCTCTATGACCTCTATGAAACTCAGTCATACTAAAATATAGGCAAGGTGATTGAATGTTTGAACAAATGCACTGCCGACCTTTACCCTCAGCCTGTCTCTCACATGAAGCACACACTGCCTCATACGCGTCCACAGACAGAAGTGTGATGATAACGAGCAGTGGTCTGTTTTTACGTGGAACTAAAACACCCTAAATATTTGTGAATAATCTGTGAATTTTGAACAAAAACCTCAGCTCCTCACATTGTTTCTGATAGATTCTAGTTCTGAATAGATAATGGTTGTATAGACCAATCAGAGGGCTCCTCTGTGCTGTACTGTGGAAGCATGTGATTGGTTAAACATTTCCTTCCCTCACTCTAAAAACTCTAAAACAAGCGACTGGAGCAAAAGTGAGTTAACTTTGTGAAAATGTAGTGTTTGTGGCGAGAGATAGAATAATTCTGAATATACAAAAACTTAAGTCTGTAAACCTAAAAACCCAGAGTTTTGCCTCCAGCCAAAAATCTATCTGTTACTAATGTGTACATTAAATAAACATACAATGTGAGGTACATTCACTAATGTTTCCTACCCAGGCTCTGACATCACCTACATGTAGAGAGTGGTTGCATTTGTCAAAAACATCTTCAATTGTGATATTTTGTGGCTAATGCTTTCTCCATTTCTCCATTGAAAATGTATTATGGTCTTGCCTCCAGTTCCCTCCATTCTGGAGTTTAGAACATTCTGTTTACAGACTTTGAGAGGGTCTATAGGTCAAAGAGTAGTGAAGATCCGTCTTTAACAGTAAACGTCAAGGGCAGTGCAGAGACGAGCCTATACAGTGGGAAGGAAGCCATTAGTTACTGTTCTGCATCACATTACACTCTTACCATACACCATTAGAACAAAGAGCCTGAAATATCCCCTATCGTCCGTTTCGACCCAGATAATCTCCACAGGGCTGCCATGCACTTTTTGCATTTCAGAGGCGTCCCAAAGTAGCCGGAGTGGAAAATAGTTGATTTGAATCAGTGGTGTGTTCCGAGCGGATACAGTAATCTCACAGATTAAATTCTCAGCGTTTATGTTTGGGAATAACAAACAAGAAGGTGCCTTTACTTGGAGGAAAATGGAGGATTTGAAAAACATCCGAGCAAGTTCTTCAGTTAACATACGACAGTGTATCAGCAGGACAGAGGCAGATAATAATAGACATGAAGATACAAAGAGGCTAACTGATGTGAAAGTCACACAAAATTCAAAACATATCAAATAGTCAAACATAATCCTATGGCGTTTCAATAACAGTTTAATGTGCCCCATTTATGCTGCACCAGTGAATGCAATGAAAAGAAAGCCACTGCCCACTTCAGCATTCTGTGATCAAAAAGCTTGTTCAGATTTTGATTCATAATTTGAGTGATGGTAACACAAACAACCATAGACAACACTTCCTTTAACAAATGCTCAATGTGTTTGTGTAAAGGCACAATTTAAACCTTACATTAACATTCTCTCTCTGTCTGGATTCATGGCAAAAACAAACTAATACCTCCCCATTCAGCTGCTGCCTCTGTAGAAAGGCTTCAGGGTTTACAGAGTTAGCCGGGCAAAACAATAGATCAGATTTCTTTAGACTAGTTTTGTTTATTTTCAGATGACAAACTTCAACTCTACAGAGAGACCCAGTCACAGTCTGTCACAGAAAGTTCTAAAGTTCTGAATGGAGTCAACTGGAGCAAGACCATAATACACTTTTAAAGGAGAAATTAGAATCAGCCACAAATTATCACAAATTGAGATGTTTTGGACAAAGTCCCATTAGTAACAGTTAGACTTTTGGCTGGTGGCAAAACTCTGATGAAGACCACAATAGTTTTTCATTGTATGCTCAGAATTATTCTATCCCTCACCACAAACACTACTTTTTTGTAAAGTTAACTCACTTTTGATCCAGTCGCCTCCATTACAGAATTCTGAATATTCCACATGACAAACATTTTAAAAGGTATATATGGGATTTTATAGAAGTATCCTCCACAAATGGTGAATCTGATATTTTTTTTTATTAATGACAAAGTCCATTACTCCCCTATTTATAGCCAACCGCACTTCCTGCCCCTAAAGGTTTTTTGTTTTTGTTTGTTTTTTCTCTCTGACGCTCCCCCTACAGTTTGAGAGAAAAGCACTGTCCTAAAATACAGGGAAAAAATAGGCTTTATTAAAAGGGTATATATTTTTTCAGTACAATGACATAAATGCGAGGGCCAGAGACGGGTCGGTGCTCATTATTGCAGAAATGCAAGGGTTTAGATCAGGGGTGCCAAAACATTTTCCCTAAGGGGGCCAAAATAACTGTTTTTAATATTACTGATCCGTGGGCCAAATGCAAACATATTTGTCATTTAATGAGATGAAATGTCAATGTTTCAATAACTGAAGCCCTGTTTCCTTATGAATATATGATCATAACATAATGTAATCTGAAAAAGTCACTCCTATTCGTGTTCGTATGTGGACTAGGATTGTTGTCTAAACATAATGAAAACTGAATAAAATTGTTTTTGACCCATATTCAGTATTTTTTTTCCCCTATTTTACCAATCCAGTCAAATTTCTTAATTTAATGTTACCAATCATTGGGCCAACTCTGAGCTGAACAGGGAATCTGGACATTCAGCCCATATATCAGTGTGCCCCCAGAAGCTTACAACCACTGGGTGTGACTGAGGAGTGAATGAATAATGTAAATGTAAAGCGCAAAATAAAACCAATGCATTCTTCTTCTTGTTAT
Organism: Philypnodon macrostomus; assembly: GCA_036025475.1. Classification (NCBI taxonomy): domain Eukaryota; kingdom Metazoa; phylum Chordata; class Actinopteri; order Gobiiformes; family Eleotridae; genus Philypnodon; species Philypnodon macrostomus. Next base: position 8,446 of record JAVQKC010194694.1, on the reverse strand, counting down.
GTCATTCAATTATTGGGCTTAGTATCCTTATATTCTTTGATGTCCTGGTGGGCCAGATCAAACGGCTTGGCGGACCAACTTTGGCCCCCGTGCCCAACTTTTGGCACTCCTGGTTTTGATCAAGAAAGATCCATTCACCCCACAAACAAACAAAACATTTAATCATCAAATTCACTCCAAAGCTGTATATTTTAGGTAAGAAAGTTGTATAGTTCTGCTTCAAAACAGCAGCCACACACACACAAACAAACACCTTGCAATATATCGTAAAAATGTTTTGACATAAGTCGGCTGTGAATCTTCAGGGAGCAGGAGGCTTTTCACCCATGTTGCAGATGCTTTTAAAGTTACTCACCTCAGTTATAAATGTGTGTCAGCGTTTTAGGAACATCTTGAGCCACAATATAATGATGCATGGGACGAGGGAAGAAGCAGACTAAAAGCACCCAGCATATGCACCGTGTCAGGTTCAGCAGCAGAAGCTCCTATGGGCCGTGGTTTTGACAAGCCATCATCACAAATAAGCAGAGACAAGAAAACAACATATTGACAGAGCAGCGCTTCCGTGAGCCCTGATGATTAGTGAGTGTGAACATCCAGTCGGGCGTGAGTACACTGGTGAAATATGCTGCACCCAACGCATAAACCTCCCTCTGCTACAAATAAAACTGTATCCTGGTAAGCAGTAAGACAGTATATCAATATGAATTATCGTGTGCACAAGTGGGACGAGTAGAGCCCAAAACTGTACTGAAGGAAAATGAGTGAAAAAAATAAGTAAATGTAGCCTAATGTAATGTGATGTATTTTAGTATTGATGCTAAAATATAAAATTAATAATAATAACATTAACTAGACAACATAATAATAACATTAACTAGCGAGTCTAACGGTTCTTCCGATCCAAAGCATTTCATTGCATTTTTTGACCCTGTGTTGAATGTGCATATGACAAAAATCCTGAAACCTGATAAACTGAAACCTAGACAACATATCCAAACTAGAATCTAGAATTTCATTTTCTAACCTAGGTAGGTAACATAGAAAGGGTTACTTGAGGAAACACAATGTAATATTTTATCTCACAAAATACAGCAATTTAAAAAACTACTAAAAACCCTCAAGCGTAACACTCAAAAGTAAAACTAAAAAATATTATGTCTGGCAGCCATTTTGGATTTTAGAACAATAATGTCCTCAAGGTGGCGATAGAGTGATATAAAAGAGTTACATGTTGTTGGTTTATGAAAGCTTTGTGGTCTGTTCTCTGGTGGTCTGTTAGGTACACTGGGAAAGTCGGTGGACAGTTGCCAAATCACAGATGTCCTGGTTTCCTCTCTCCTTGTCCTGCTCTCACACGGCTCCTGAGAGAGTCTAGTCAGAGCATGATTACTGTCTGTAACTTGTTTATGTGAAGCAAAATGGCAGTAAAATAATCACCCAATAATTTCTCTATTTTCGAGCCCCGTGTGTTTTGTTGGCCGTGTCATATACAAACTCTGCTAACGTGACTTTCTTGATAACAACAGTTGTGTGTGGCTATGTGTGGCTTTTAGGCGTCATGTCAGGACAGAATGCAATCAAGACCAGACTAACATCTTTGCATAGAGTAGGAAAATAGTTAGTTAGTTAGCTGGCCAGGCTAGTATCTATTCAAACACGTGACCCACACACAACCCTTGGAGAAAATGTAAGATAGAAAAGAATACATCAGGTTGATTTAATCCTTGTTTCAACCAGTTCATACTGCTGTTGTGTTCTTGGGCCAGACACTTGACCCACCTTGGCTTCAATGTTTTTGGGAAATGGAGTATGAATGTGTGTGATTTTAGTTATTCATTTTCGGGTATGGTTGCCATTGTCTGTCATTGAGTGTGCCCTCCAGTGTAGATCTCCAGTAAGAAGACCTATAGAATTAAATTAGACAAATGAATTGTAATCTGATAGATAAGCAACCAATCAGGAACAATATTATATACAATTATTATCAGTTTTTTTTTAGAGTGAACACGGTACAGGTAATGCGTATGCCCAACTACTTTTTAATTGTCATTGTAACAAAAAATTGCAATCCATAGTGGTGCCTAACAACGGACTCAAGTCTATGAAGTGGCGGTGCTGAAGAGCGCACCAGGTGAGCCATCCATTAATGGACACAACTTCTTTATTACGCACTGCAGGTTCAGATGCCCCAGATTCAAAGTCATTTTATAAAAGAAAAAATCGGTGTTATTTAAAGAATATATAGGTTGGGCTAAAGCACTTTTAAAACGTCCACAGTATGACTTTTCAAGATTTCTCAATGGGTTAAAGGTTGCGGTATATATTGAAAAGATATTTTCAACCTATAAAACCTTCTTTCTCAACACTGCCCACGGCTACTTTACTACAAGTGGGGTTCTTTCAGCTATCTACCAAATGATGAATCTGAGCATCTTTAGCACCAAAGAGGGTCACTCAAACATGGTTATTCAAACGTGCATTCAAAACATTGAGGCAAGAAAAGTAACTTTAGCATAATAGGCCCCCTTTAACAATAAATTATTTACATTTGTTTCTGTGATTGTTCAGCCGGCGTGCCTTCCCCAGACCTTCTTTCAGCTATGAATAAATTACATTCAAGTCACTGGACTGGCTGAACTTCTGTGATTAGGCTGCGGCATCCATTACAATTATGAGAAATTAACCATAAGGAATGAGCCGTACTCCTTCCACACATTACCATGCAGACCTATAGTCTAAGTCTATAATAAATTTCCCCAGCAGCATATATAACGTATTCACCACTTTCTCTCATTATATTGCCTCGTGACCTAGATTAACTACATACATAATTAATTTTCCATCTAAGTCCTTTGTAATTAGTGTGCTGAATGTTTGGTCATGTGTTGATGAATTAATTGGCATGGCCCCATAGTCGATAGCAACGTATATGAAGCGTATCTCCGACTTTACATTGCAAATTACAACTGCTGCTGGGGCCCGCTACATGCACCAAGTAGCGAGGGTTCCAAGTTGTTGTGTTGATGATTTATGATGCGTCTGGAACGCTAAATTTGACAAGCAATCGTACTACATTTTTTCCACACACGAGGCACTTTTCTCCCCTATATCCCCGGGCGATACGTCCATTTCAATTTAATGCAAGCTGACTTTCTAATTACGCTAATGGCCTGGGCTAGAGCAATGAGAAATGTATAATTCAAGGCTAAATATATTTTTCAACATTTTTCCCAAAGTGACGGATCATCTCGGGAGGATGACTTGTGGTAAGGTTGGGGTCAGTGGCGTCTGTCTGTGTTGGTTTAAAAACATTGCAAAGATTGTTGAAATTGATCCTAATATATTCAAATGTATGTCATGTTTGGTCATTTGGGGCATGTCAGTTTAGTCATTGGGCTGACACATAAACAACCATTCATTTTGTCAATTGCAGAGGCGGGGTCTAAAATGTCTTGATAATTATTAAACGTAATTAGATTTTTTTTTGTGATGACCTTTCCTCTGTATATATTAAGCCATCTGGTTGGTGGAGACAGACAAATCAATTACTCAACCCTTTGGACAGTGGAAGGAAGGTGGCGTACAGAGAGGACATGCAGACTCCACTCTTATGTGCTGTGTGGGCAGCCCAACGATCGAACCCACAATGACTTTTTTTAATTAATGCTATAATTGATGAGAGAGACTCAGTAAATCATTGGGAAATTATACAGAGAGATGGCAAATGACAACTTGAAAGTCAAGAACCAAACCCAGACAGCTACAGTGCACGGTATAGATTTTACCAGGTGGGCCACCGTACTGTCCACCCATTGGATTTTGAAAACAAGTCAATAAAGATCAGTATGTTCCAAAGTTGATTTAGTTTTTGAAGTGTTGATTTAGTTTGGATTGGCAGAGGTCCAGGTGCTTTACACATTAGGTTTGAAAAGTGAAAAAACAAGTGTTAAGGAATATTTTTCTATGCTACAAAAAATGACAAATATGTTTCTTTCACAAACCCTCAGAAAAAACAACTATTGGACTTGAAAAATCCTTTTATCAAACTTGGTGAAATCTGCAAATTCAGATATTCAAGGTCTGCTTATTTTTTCTACACACACAAAACACACACACATGCACTTTGGAAGCTGTACAAGTGCCAGATCATGTTAAGTAATCCTGAAGCAAAGAAATGTCAGATAGACATGTGTCTATATATAAATGTCAGGTAATAACACAGACAACTGACTCAGATGTTATGACATGTCATAATATTTGCTGGAAAAGATGAGATTGTGCCTCATACAAAACTGCTGTGGCAATACAAAACAAACAGTAATAGTGAAATATTTAAAACTTGTAAAAATGTATCTTTGTATTAGACTGTACCGCACTCATCAAGTGATCAAATGTTTATCATTTGATTCCAAGAGGCTTTAGTGGCCAATCAATTCAGAATTCAGAACATTGACATCACATCAGTGTGGGACAGTTGACACTGATTGTTTTACTAAAGTGAAGCAAAGAAGCTTCAAAACATTGTTGAGGTTTTAAATTCCCACAATCACCATCAGATTTATTGGAGAGAATGAATTCATGAAATTTGTTTCTGCTATAATTGTAACTGACCACTATATGACACTTCGAAGAGTCAGTCTTTGAAGCTTTGCCTCAAAAGCTTCACAGGGCTTCACAATCTCATTCTAATGGCATGCATGTTCCTGTTTTGCTCTGGTTAGGGGAATAAATAAGTTTAGTTTAAGCCCACATTTACTTAACTGTAATTAGTTGTTTTTTTTCTATTAGGCTAAATCAATTACGCACTTTCAGTGGTGAGAGGAATCGGGATATCCGCTCAGCCAGATAGGAGCACTAACAACACAGCTACCATGCACCAAAAGCAAACTATAAAATTGTATTCTGGTTTTGATTGTTTTGATTGTTTGAAAGCTGCACTACCTGATTTTGTGAAACTGTGCACACAAAAAAGTTTGAATGGGATGCTCCCCTTTCCTCTTCATCTCTGTCCTGACTCTTCATCATGGTCTGACACAAACTAGCTGTGAATAAGCTCCAAGTTTTTAAATAATACATCAGTTCCCGCACATTATTCCTGATAAATTCTAGTTCTGTATAGATAAACGGATGATCAACCAATCTGATTAAAGGCTCAATGTGGAGAATTTACATATATTTTGGATTCTGCTTCACGTGGCCATTAGAGGAACTGCAGTCACAGGTTTAAATCAATGTTATACGTCCAAAATCCAAAATTATATTAGATATTAGTGCCAGAGGTGAGAAGTAACAAGTTACATGTGTTGTCGTGTGGGCACTGAGGTGATCAGACAGGGACCTGTGGATATATCTGCTATATTTTGATCGCTTTAAAAACATGCTGTGGTCATAAGTCTGTCTTTTCTCTGTCTCAAGAGGTCTTTTTGAGGCAGAAAGCACCCCGGTGTTTCCCGGTGCCAGACTCCACACATCCTGTGGAGACTGAGCCAGATGCGGTCACGAGCCTCCCCACCAACCGAGACCCCGTACCACAGACCTAAGCTGTGAACTGTGGCTCACACTGGACTTGAACCCCCGAGACTTGCTGCCTTGCCTCTGCACCTCATTTAACCTGTACTGTTCGCTAAAGCTTCTGTCTACAGTTAACATATAACCGTTCCATGTTCAAACACTACCGTCTGCAGTGCTGACACAGAACCAAAACCAACTCCCGAGACACAGCAAATACGTCCATGGCATGTTTCCACAATCTCTATAGTAGGATGTAGCAGTAATGCTAACATTAGCCGACCTGAAAATCTTGTATCTAGGTAGTATCTCTGTACTATTGCCTTAGTCACTAAATCCAGCACTCTCCTTCAGAACAAAAAGTACAATCTTTACTTCCTGTGCTATTAAAAGCTTCTAACAATGACCTTTGACCCATTTGCAATCAACCACTATTTCAATCCGTCAGAAGTTAGTCACTTAGATGCTACTGTTCTTTTTAAAGTTTTGTCTACCTTTCACACTAGCTTCAAATAGGGCTTAAAAACGATCATTTGACAAAATTTCATTCAGGTTAAGTAGAATTTGTAGTCATTTCCCAAGAAACCACCGCAACTCACTACTATTGATTTGCCTAACCTTGGTCGCAAGAAAAACAGTGTGATTGGCAGATGACTGAACCCAAGCTTTCATATTTTCCTTCAAACATCAAACGCCTTTCTTGAGTCCCGCCACAAAAGGAGCTAGGGCACAACCTTGAGAGAAATGGATGTGGGCAACACACAATTACAAGAGTAAAAAGAAAGTCTTCGAGCCACTATTCATGTGGCAGGAGCATTTGAGTCTATTGCTGTGGCCAGACGTCCTCCCCGTACAGCTGCCTGGTCATGAGGTGTTAAGAGAATAAGAACAGATAAAATGGAATGGAATCTTTTGGATCAATGTTAAGTATAGCAGAAACATTTTCTTATGGTGCGTTCACACCGGATGCGACAGATGTGACTGATTTCAATGCTAAGTCTATGTAAAGACGTATAGTCATCATGCGGTGCAATAGATGTGAAAAGGGCAACGCGATTCACGCGAAACATGCGACGTGAAAAGGCAGAACACGCAAAGATAACGAGGGCGAATTTTTGCCAGAGTTGAACAATCTGAACATTCTGCCGCACGATAACCAATCAGTAGCCTGCTTTTGTGGAAGTGACACTCTGACGACGTAGACCCAGGGCAGGGCCACCAGGGATCACATTAGAAGTGTCACGGTGGATAAACAAACTCCACTGTTCATCTGTACGGAGCATTTAACACATATGTGTTGGTTTATACATACAAGAATACTAAACGAATCTATGTCAGTCTCCTGAGATACTGTAGTGAGTAATTAGATGTTATTTGTGACTGGAGCAGTGGTTTTGTGTGACTTGTACGATCTGAAGCGAAGATTCTCCTGTGAAGGCTGGTTCATGTATCACAAAACTTAAAATACAGATCATAGAAACACACACGTGATGAGATTATCAACAGGACTGACTGAGGAGGGGCTGAGCTTTATTATATACTGAGGTTTAGATCTAGATTGTGATTTCACAGCCAAACACTGGTGCTATCGGCTTAAGCACCACTAGAGTGTGCTATAGCCCCACTGTGTCCTCACATATACACCCGACCACAGCTCATCAAACTGGCCTTTTGACAGCTGTCATATGGCCCGAAAGAAGTTTGAAGCAACCAGATTGCCTCTTTCCCACGAGTTGTTTCAAAAATGTTTTAAAACGCGTGAATGCACCGTTAGATATAGAGCTTCAGAATTAATGTGGTTGTTGTGCAGTAAATGAAGCTCCTTTTCCCTGTGTGAACAGAACAGACTCCACAGGAGCTTAACCTGGAAAAAGACAAAGTGCTAAGTGTAGCACTCTGCTTATCAGAGGAACTGCACAATTAGTAAATACATTTAATAAGTTATTGTTGTGTGATTTTTTAAAATGTTTTTGTAAAAATATAGCAGCCATTTTTTTTTCAAGTTTTGCTAAAAGGCTTGTAGTTGTCGGCAATACTGCCACATGATTGGACGGATCAGCAGGAGCAGTACAAGATGGCTTTTCGTGAGTTTGGAAAACTACAAATCTCGCAAGAATCCAGCTTGCAGCGCTAGTGTTAAATCTGAAGCCACCGAAATGATTAATTATTTGTTCTATTATTAATATTATTAGAATTAATTAAATAAATGTGTCAGAATGTATACTTTTCAATGTTATAGCTCCAAAAATAAATGCTTGTATAGAGAGTTTATACATGTTTTTCTAACTTTCTTTTCACCCTACCACCATGTTTTTCCATCGTCCCCTGCTAATTAATGCATACTGACTCTTCTTAAAGGTGTAAACTGGTCCTATCCTTGTAAATATGGGCCTTAGGTGGCCTCCAGAGTACTACCTCGACAATGGCCAGTGAGTTGAATGCGAAATGCATCTATTGCCATGTTAAGTGTTGTATTGCTTTCACTTATACAGTGTTTATTCTAATGTATCCTGGTAATGCTTTTCATCTAAAGAACTAATGGCCCTTCTTTCTCTGTTAATGTTCATTTCTTTGTCTGCAGCCTACTGATGAGATTGGGTCATCATCAAGACAGTCATTTGAATCTGTGTGTATCGCCCATGTTTGTCCCTATCAAAGTACTTTCACAGGGCTGACAGAGGTCGTGCTAAACTTTTCTTTCACTGGGAAAACTGCAATAGGCCTGTTAATGCAATGTACACTGTTGCCCATAATGTTAAACACTCCTCTTTTTATTCCTCTCAATGTTCATCAATATTCACCTTAATCCTCCCTTTTTATTATTGACCTGCTCCTCAGCGTTCACAGGAAGTGGCCCTGGATCTGACTGAAGAGACAACATCAACAAGCTTGTGGACAGTATGCCACGACTGAGGCATTGATCCGTGTCAGGGGC
>JAVQKC010194692.1:0-19037 GCA_036025475.1 Philypnodon macrostomus | reverse complement strand
AAGTGTGTTCTTGTGTGTTCTTGTGTGTTCTTGTGTGTTCTTGTGTGTTCTTGTGTGTTCTTGTGTGTTCTTGTGTGTTCTTGTGTGTTCTTGTGTGTTCTTGTGTGTTCTTGTGTGTTTGCCCCAAATTCAGAAGAGCAGTGTGTCACGCTGTTCCCCATCCCACAATCTTCCCTCTGATTGTGCCAAGCCTTGGTAGGAGCAGCAATCACCTTTAAAAGGGAGCACATACTGCGATTTACCTTACTCACTCAACCGCAAACACAAAACTCACATGAGACATGAAAGGGTATGACAAGCAACATGAAACAAAGTGGTCCATGCTCGTGAGAGGGGATCGAGAGCACCCCTTTTGTGCTTTTGTGTATTCTGTTGCTACAGTGTGTAAGGGTGAGTGACCTCACTGCCTGATAAATGGATACAAAATAAAACACAAAATGCTGCTGCTAAACACAATTCACTGTTCAAAACAAGCATCTCTGCACAGCATAGTTACTTTGTGGAAAACTGCAATAGCAAACTCCCATTCAACAGAACACTATGCATCTTCCAAAGGACCCTGTTAAAATGCACCACTGCACACAAGCACAAATGCTTATATACAATAGAAGCTGCCCACAGAAATAGTTAAATTCCAGGCTATTAGTTTTGACAGACCAAACCTGGAAGAACCTCCAAGACTATCCCTTACAACAGTCAAATGCTGAAACAGTTTTTATGCAAACAACACTACAACTGCTCCTCTGATGAGAAGTATCCATGTGTCTCGATGCAAGAAGAGGGATGTCACTCACCAGTCCATTCCCAGAGCATGCGAGCTGGTCCAAATCCAAAACAGCTGACATGTTTTTCCCACGCAGCGGCAAAGGGAGCGTGTTATGCTATGTGCGAGAAGGGTGTGCTGGGCGGCTTTGAAGGATCCCAAAAGGAGGAAGGAGGAGGAAGGAGGGGACAGGGGCGGGAGGGCAGGGTAGAAGACAGTGGATAATCTGAATGGGAAAAGACGAAGAGACGGGAAACGAGAGAGAGACACAAGACGGACGAGGCGAGTTGGAGGGAGGGGGGCGGCTGAAGCAGAGTGAGACTGCAGTTTGTGCTTTGGTAGTCTCAGCGCGTCCCTGCATCCAGTCACCGCCGCGTTTAATTGGATTGCAGAGGGTCAGGTGGGTAGTGTGGAGGGGGTGGGGCCTGAGGAAGAAGAAAAAAGCAGGGGGAAGGGGAACGACGGGGACACAGCAGCAAAGATGTCCAGGAAAACGCTGCTGAGCTCACGTCACACGCTCAAACGGGCCCCAGTAGAGGAGGCTGACTTTGACAGCTCGCCCTGTGCTCTGCATCAGCAAAATGGCTATTTGTATTTACTTTAGCCTCGCCCTGACTAGAAGATGGATATCTGTAATAATAGGGCAGTATTGTTGCACCACAAAGCAAAGCCCATCAATGACCTTTTCCTGCTTATAGCATTTAGCTATAGTGTTTGAGCTACTAGTAAACTGCTCCACAGTATAGAGATTAAAACTATATTACAGAAGGGCTGTACTTGCAAAGGCCAATTCTATAGGTCATCTATAGTAATGTAGTTTATTGATCAGCCGCTCCTAGTGTGCGTCATCAGTTCTAATACCAGCAGTGTGCAGTCCCAGCAGCCAATAACATACATACAACAGTACTAAGAGGGTGGGACTTACAGACCCCCAAAAAATAAATTCTGCTCTGCTGCCTGCAGAGGGAGCTACAATGCATCCTCTTTAATGTGTGTATGTGATATGAGTACGAGTATGTACGAGTAAACATTAATATTTGTCAGCACTGGATTTTGCTCAGATTTAACTGATTTTAAATTCAGTTTTACAGAGGTCTCTGTCGAGTGATGTTAGTGGATTATTTTGGTCTTCTTGAGGTATTAAAGCATGTAGAAACAGGTGCATCTGTTTCTTAGTGACTCATCAAGCGCCAGCTGGGCTTAGTGCTGTGCCAAGCAGTCACAGACTCAAACATATGACACAGAGCCTCAACAAAATGCTGAAGAAAGGCACTGATCCTTAGCCAGTGGTCCTGGACTACATACATCAAAGAATCAGAGGATAAGCTCTGCCCTGTGCTTTTCAAAGTGCTGAAGTCGGGTTACTGTTTAACAGAAATGTGGGAAAATAGACAACTAGGCTTGTGCCAAATTATTTTAAATCTTGGATGAAACACTGTTTCATACACATATTTAATAAAAATAAAACAAAGATTTGGATGCATTCAAATGTCTAAAGAGAAAGATTTTATGTTGTTTGTGACATCTAGAATGAATGAAATTGTATATTATAATATATATAGAGATATATATCTATATATAACTATATATATATATATATATATATATATATATAGATATAGATATCTACTCAAATCATTACATGCTAAAGTGTACACCACAACTATGCTTATGGCGCCCTCTGATGGCTTAAGAAGGTGGGTAAAAAATGAAAAGCAGTGTTGCGTGTGATGAATTTAAATATTTAAAAACACTACCGTGAAAAATAGTTGGGACCGATTATCTTTTGTGAAGTAATCTAATCTTATCTAGAATAGTAATTTGGTAAAATACAAACATGTTCACAAAATGTGCAAAGGTACATTTGGTTATTGATACTGCGGACACAAAGAGTTTTTGTCTATTGGTCAACAGTAAGTGAGCCATATGCCATGTGAATACTGTACTATTAACAATACACAGTTATATATTAGCATTGCAGACCGTCAGAGAATACGGCACTCCCGAACTGGTTCAGTATTCAGGCTACAAACGCACAGTGGAATACTACGAAGAACAAGCAGCAGAGGGCGCTAACGATGCAGAGATGTCAGGAGAGCGTCTGGATTCGTCCTCCAGCAGCGGGAATGTCACAACCTCCCCCACATCGACGTATTTATGGGCTATCCGTCAGTGCTTTACATGGGAGATGGGAGCATGTCATCTCTGCATAGGACACAGAACAGCTGCTATGGTAACAGGCCACAGCAGACAAACAATCAGTCAATAGTAAAAAAACAACAAAAAAAAAAACACCTTTCTGGCGTTTCACTTAGAATTCTATTTTATATCTCTAAAAATGTACATGCCAACTACAGAGAATCACTTGCCAGTGTATTCTTAGTCCTGGTCCCAGAGTCAATCTATACCAATCAATATGGTAATCAGAGCACAAAAGTGCCGATTTATTGTTGTGGCAGGACCCTTCAAAAGCAAACGTGAAACGAAAAGACAACGCCATCTCTGGTAATGTACAGTGTTAGCAATGTGAGCTTAATTTAGCTGGATGTTTTTAACCACTCTGTCCACATTTCAGCACCATCGATACATTAAGTAAATCATAACCTAAATCATATTTCTATGTTATGCAGTATATCATTGGTTTGCTCAGTCAGTGTAAAGCCAGCAGACAGCTATGAAGGCTTGATTTAGTAGCAAGCAGCACATATTGCCCTGTATTTTGTGTTAAGATAAAAGCTGGACCTTTGCGTAAGCCACTTAGATAACAAGTTAGATAAAGAAAATTCATCTTGGAAATGTAAGCAGCTTAAAGAATGGTGTAATGGTGACAATGCAGAGGAACACACGCTGTGGTCCATGTTCGCTCTGTGCCGGGCAACATGTCTACTCTCCCGGCTGCCTGCAGATGCTATATTTAGCTCTGGTGGGATGCTGGAAGTGACTGCAGAAAGTGAGACAGGGATGAAAGCGTTAACCCTTTGTGGCCAAGATGCTCAAGGAACAGAGCGCAGTGCTACAAGTCCTCTTCGAATAACAAACGTAAACCACAGAACACAAAGAGAAGAGCTAAGAATGTAAATTACAACAATCGACTGAAGAAAAGGTTTGGGTATTGACCGTTTAAGAATAGCTCTTGATTCTTATGTAATTTACAAAAACCTGACCGTGGCAAAAAAGCACAAACATTATGTAAAAAGCACCATTATTTATTTCACAACAGCGCCAGATCTTTACAAAATAGAACGCAGGGCTTTACGGGGTTAGGCATTGTTCTAAACATCAGCAGAGTTATTTTAAGCGTTCTCAAGAGCTGAAGGTGCTACAGACAAACCAAGCTAAAACCTACAAAGGCTTTTTACAGAGACACACACATTCAATAGAACCAGACATAATCAATGAAGCCGTGCACACAGTTTGAGTAGTGTTGTTCACATGTCCATTAGCTTTGAACATACTAAAAACATTAAATCAGGTGTATTTAGATGAAACTGCCAATATGTTGTGCATATACTGGTTAAAAACATAGATGTTCTATTCACCAGTGTCAGTTTATTAAAGTAGCAATTGAAGTGTTTGATGGATTATACCGAAGTATACAGTACTACAGCATTGTAACTACATGTAGAGCAAAATACAAACATTGATTTCCTAAAGTTCACTTACCACCAGCCTGTGGCATGGCATGTAGTTTATCAATTGATTATTTATAATGCAAGTTATCAATAGAAAATGTATTAAGGTAACATTAGCTTTTAGCACAGCTCTGCAGGCACAGCCATATTGTGTAACAACACTATATACATTACCTCTGAAGGCTATAGTGAGAGAATAAAGCCAACAGGAAACAGAGGCCGGTCTTTAACAACTGAAGAATAATGTGTAAAAACAGACAGGGCTGTCACTTACCTGGCAGTCAAAGTCCTGAAAGTTGCGTCCATTCTATAAGAAAACACAAGAATATGCAGAGAATTAAGAATCGTTTTATTTGTCTTGTAATTTCTTGTTTTACCTACGTACCATACATTAGTCCAGTATATATGCAGTAGGCATTTGAGAAATATCCACAAACTACAGACAGATATAATACTACACAAATAACTATTTCAGACGTAAATAAAGCAGCTGTAATTACAAAAACATTTACTTTACCCAATATCCACATTGCCATAAATTGAATTCTAGTTACATTGTAGAACCTCTGTATATTTTTCATTGTATATTATGTCACTTGTGGGATTTTGCTTTTTAATTCCCAACGTAGAAATATACATTTCAAATGTATAAATCTCCTCACATAAATGTAAATAAACAATTCTTGTAAAAAAAATATGGCTTAGTAGCATGACATTTGGTACATTTGTTTAAATGTGGTTTTACATGTTACATGCCACAGCACCTTTTAAATGTAAAAAAAGTATTTAGCACAGCTGAATAACTTAATTTAACAAACTTTAAATTCATTACATAATATTTAAGCATCAGGTCTAGAAGCAATCTTCCGCTTTCTGTCAAAAAAACATTATTTTTATATTTTATATGGCAGTGAAGGTAGAGTGAGTCAAATACAGACTTTATCAGGGCACATATAGTATGTACGTACTATAAAACTCTATCTGCCTCTGAATTATCTGTGCAGAAAGAGAGTAAATCTCAATTAAGCGTCACAGCAGGATGGAGTTTATAAAAATTGTGCTTTTGTTTGTTTTTTTTAATATATATTTCTAATACAATAATTTTGTTTTCAGTCCCTGTTGTGTTCATTTGTTACAGTAAGGCCATTAATATAATAGTAAAATCTCACACTGGTAACCTCTGCTGAAGGCTGATGTAATTGCTGGGATGATCATTACAGTTGTCATGGTTACGCTGCAGCCAGTCAGGTTTGTTTTTAAAAGAAAGCTGCGTCATCTCTATATTAACGCATGCTCACCAATGTCTGCTGCTGTGCCATCTCCATGGATTGGGTTTGTGTGATTTACATAATTCCCCATCATCTGCTTTTGGTCTTTTTGATTTGACTTTCTAATGAGCTGGCCACTAGGTGGAGTAAGAGGTCATTGTCCTTCATTCAAATGTTCTTTCATCTCCCCTGACACTGTAGTCCACTCACAAGTCATCTTCCTGTGTCATTCCTCCAGTTGGCACATAGCCCAGAGAAAGACAGCTGATGAATTCATTTTTCTTATATTACAGCGGGGTGGTGAATCTGATGACACGTACCCCCCGGACTGTCAGTGAAAAATGTCAGGACAAAACACCCCCCAATTTCCCCCAACAGCACCATTTTAAAATCAGCTGCTGAGATGGAGCGGGTAAGAATAGCTTTGATCTGCCTGGGAGTTTTTTTCTCGTCTGCTTTTCCATGTCACTCAGAAATAGAGACAAGTTTCTTTTATCTTTCCTTTTGATGCATCTTGCTCAATTGTTTTCCCTTGTATTCATTGTTTATTATATGCTTCGCTTGTCCTCGTTTCCTCCTACTCCAGTGTTTTAATCACCATGCATTTCTGTTCTTTGTCTTTACTCCCTTTTCCCTCTGAACTGCTAAGATATTAATAATTCACTGTGATGAATGGGAATGCAGATCGGGAATGCCGTATATAATATCCTAAGTATGCGTTTGCCTGGAAGAGTGACACAGAGCATTCACTGGGTTCAACAGTGTGGGTTCTGTGTGTCCAATGTTTTTATTTTTACTCACCTTGTTAGTCAGCAGGGGCTTGATCTCAGTCAGCTGGACATCCTGAAGCTCATCCATCTTCCTGTGTGCTCAATGGTAACCACTGTCAAAAAGCAGACAGAATACATTATGTTACAGTTTCAATGCCATAAGACTCAAGTGCCAAAGCAAGCACACATCCACAGAAAGAGATGCTGATAAAGCTATGTTTTAACAAGATGCTCCAAAGCTCTCATTTGTTTCCCCCTTGAAGCCAGCCGTTTGTCCCTGCACATAATCACTGAGCAACTGTGACCCCTCCCCTCCCCCCATGTGGTCTGAAACACTACCCTAACGACCTGCACAAGGTAAGAAAAGGAAGTACTATTGTATTACCTGTGTCCAGGCCATGGAATCATGTTGCACATCACACAAATCAACTCTTTAAGTCAATGCTTACCACTGAAGATGTCCCCTTGTTTAGTAGACTACTTGCTGATAGACTCACAGCAGACATATGGTAAATGGAAAGTGCTAATCAGAATGGGGAGTGGACAAGCCCCATGAACCACATTGGACACTGTGACCTTCAGGATATGCAGGATACATTGAGAATAACAGAGGACAGGTCTGTATTTCATTTTCAACAGATTCATCTGTGATGGCCTGCCAGGTCTGAACAGACAGCGGCTTACTGACGCAAGAATCTGGTCATAGGTCACTCAGCTGTGGCAACAGATTGCACCCTGCTTAGAAACAGCCCTGGAGTCAGATGGGTACAACTGTGCACAGGCCTCAAATTACATAAAACCTCTATAAAAAATAAAAAATAAACAAGTGAGTGCTGAAAGCTCCCAGTCATCAGCCTGGGATTGAAAACATGCCCAGCAAATCCCTGCTGACAAATCCAACTCAAGGATGGATTTGAAAAATATTTAGACAAGTGAACAAGGAAATAGAGAAACAAATGCTTGACATGCTTGAGCAGATTGATTATATTGGCCAGACCAATCCAACACTTCCTGAGGTTGCCACAGAACTGCTATGCATCTTTAGGTAGTTAACCGGGTAATGGAGGTGTTAGGGACAGGGTCAGGGGGAGCTTAAACTCACTCTGGATTTCTCAGAACTTTGACCCTGATACTTGGTTACCCTGAGACCCACATCCAGGTCTAACATAGTGCCTGTGTGGCCTCTTTGGGGTTACACTAGACACAGACATTTAACAACCCCTAAATCCTTATTTACTATCCAGATCAAGCTGATAACAGCTGTTTTACGAAGAAAAAAGACATTGCATTACATATTAATGATGATAAACAGATAAGCATCATGTGTGCCTGCCCCATTCTGGATTAATGGACAGGGTTGTGCAGAAAGGATGTGCAAATGTTTTGCAGTGGGATGAAAATACTTTTTTGTGACAAAAAACAAAAAAAGTTCATTAGTTTTAGACAACAACAAATGTATTCAATGAGCAAACTAGAACCCCAACAGTTTTCTAATCGTTCATAATATTAAACAAGAACATTTAGCAAATAAACTGGACTCTGTGAAGATCCACCATCAGACGCACCACTGACTCTAGCATGTGCAGCTGTTGCCATAGAGACCAAAGCTGGTAGCTGATGTTTATTCAAAGCTGGGCTAGCCCCAAAGGATGTATAGAAGACTGGGATACAGGGGAATACATGAGTGCTAGAAATGAAAGGCAAACGATAACGCAGATCTTGTCATAGACAGATCCAGCTCAGTGCAGAAAAGGAAAACCTAGCTCAGGATGTTGAGAGTCTATGTAGGTCAGTGTTTTGTAGTGTGTTCTAGATTGTGTCACCATATTATTAGGTACACAAAAGAGCCAGTGCTTTCATAAGGTTTATGATACACATTTGTAAGAACAGGATAATCATTTTGTGCATTTATTTTTCACAACCTTCACACAAAATTACAAAGACACAATTATTACAGTTTACTGGACTGCTGCACTGCATCCCAACACAGCTCAAAACAAAGATATTAAAACAGAACTACTAAAGACATCTAACACACAATGTTTTTGTTTCTCCAAAGGTCAGGCGTCACATAGTACAGGTCACCATTGTGTCAGAAGACAATACAAGGTTTGATGTAACTGCCAAAAGCACACAGCATGGTGTCATCTCAACATAGTGAGCCATATTTTAATGCTGAGCCACAAACTTGTATATTATGGAAAGTAGAGGTGTGGGCCAATTTAAAGATCCTCTGATCACCAAAGGCTATCTGTGCCAACAAAAGGCTGCCATGTCAGCAGTCAATAAGAGCTTCTGCTCCCCTTTCTTATCCACATGTCACGGTTGATCCATCTCAAACTTGGGCATCAGGAATTCTAGGCAGTGTCTGCATGATGGCCGACAGAGCACACCTGGACACTAACATGCCTTTAGCCTCTTCAATTAGTCTGTTTTTCACCATTGCCATGGCAATAGTGACCTCACTTCCTCATTGTCGTAATCATTCACATCACAGTCATGATATATGTTTGACCTCTTTAGTCTCATTGTCCAAAACAATGTTACCTCATGACCTCACATTAATCCAGCTGTGGCTGTGGTTACTTCATGATGATCAACATCACTGCTCTACACCAACCATTTTAATGTTTATGTCTAACAAACTCTAGATCATCAAACAATAGAGCAGACTTTTGATGTAGCGAAATTTTATTTGACTTCAGCAATCTCCTCACTCCAAATGCCTCCACGATTTAACCTTTGAACCAACTGCATTGTCTCATGTTCATAAAATACTAAAAGCTTTTTCATGGAGGCTTTGTGACCAATGGGATTAATTCAATTAAATGGATGATTAACCCAAGCAACTGGGGCAGTTTTGCCAGTGATTTTAAAACAATTAACAATCAGGATCATGGACCAAAATCAAGCAAACTTGCACAACTCTTAATAGTGAGAGAAGGTGCCCGCCCTTTAAAGCTATTACTGTTCTGTTACTTGACAAAAGAGCTGCCAACCTATTCAAACAGCCTAACTCATGTATCACTCATTCTGTGTCAGGGTTACCGATGTTCAGTCGTGAGTCAGGAAAAGCCAGTCAGTAGAAAAACACTTATGTGTAACTTTTGGTAACCAGGCTGAGAAGACTGTGTTCACAATGCTCAGTCGGAGAGAACGTCAATCCACGCAGGAGTAGAGCTAATGGGCTGTGACAAGGCTCAGTTCCAGATTATTGCTCTAACCCAGTATGTTTGGTAAGCGAATTACTGAGGGAAAATCCTTTGGTTTGGCATTTCCGCCTCCTGTCTGATAAAAAAACAATGTGAAAATAGGATGGAACAGTATTATTCAATCAGATGTGGATGAGCCCTGGGTAGGTATTAGATCTGATTACTGCTCTTGTGTTTGCACCACAAAAAATGGCTATGATGATCTGCTAATCTGGGAAGAACAGAATAGAATGGTGCTACAGTGCATTAATTTATGCTCTGACCTTCACCGTTATTTTTAGTGTAACAATGCCTGTGTTCATAATAATAGTATAACAAATAGTATTATGTAGGGGTGAGTATATATTCAACAATGCTTTGCAATTATTTTATCCTCAATTTATTTATTTAAAAAGGGACAATGCACATTAATAATCACCAGTACCATAATACATGTGTAAATGCACCGAAGTTCGCGTACAGCTAATAATTCAATATTGATTAAGAAAATCCTATGAATCGATTCAGCCTCACTTCTCTTTCAGGCCGTGTGCGTGTAGCTCCCCAACACAGGACACTATTATAGGGGGATTTAAATAATACATTTATAATAGAGATAGGTGTGTGACATGCGCCCCTAAATTTTCTATCTATGATCTTTAAAAACTCAGTTGGGGCTACATTGTTCCCGTAATTATTTGTGTATTTATGGAACATTGAATCAATATCGAAACATTTAAGTCAATATGGAATCAAATTGATAACGAATCGAAATAAAATCGTGACATTCGTAACAATACCCAGCCCGAAAATGATGTATTGTGATGAACATTGGATTGGATGTACATTAAATTGGGAGTTGATAGCAGCTGATAGCAATAGTCTTGCGTGTAAGACTGAAAATACAAAGTACCGTATTTTCCAGACTACTGTCACTCCGGGAGAGGAAACAAACATATATAAGTCTCACTTCACAAATTCTAAAAAAGTGTGACTTATAGTCCGGAAGATACGGTAAACTGAAATTGTAATAAAATTGAAATAGATCAATAGAATAATGATATTATATTTTACCATATTGCCCACCCCAGATGGAACAATGGTATTCAATCAGGCCATGGAGACTAGACTCCTGTAGCACAGAACATCTCCTGCTGGTAGTGTCAGCAAACATGCAGACGAGCTATGGTTAAGGTACCTAACACACATTCTCACATAGGGCCATGCTTCACTTGGGCTTAATTAACTGACAGCTCACTCTCCGGAGGCTCCATCATCATCATCATCCTCCACAAAGCTCGTATCTCCTGATAGGGCCTGACAGATCTTTAGAACAAAAACTCTGCGTAGACATCTATCTCCGAGGACTGTCTTGGCTCTGATTCTGTGTTATTCTTGGACAAAACCCTACCTGGTACAGAATGAAAACAATCTGCTAGTGTTCCAGGCTGTCACTGTGGCTCTTGTACAACTCAAGATATGTTGTTGCCATAAGATTTTTATTTTTAAATGTATTAGTGTGGTTATAGAGTGCCAGACTATGTGCCATTATCTGAAGAGGTTGTGTTAGAGAGGCAAGATTGATTATGAACATGGTAGATGGATACTCAGTTTAGAGTTGCCAGGCATATTTATAGATGTAGTGAAATATGACTTTACTTCCTTTTCACTTATCCTTTCATCATTCAATTGGTTTCAAAGGTAAAAATACAGATGCTATAAATGAATCTGTCCTTTATTTAGAAACCCAGATTTAAACATGGAGACGTAGGCTCATTTAGCCCACAGCCAGCCACAAGAATAAAGATGTAGTTACAAAAAACAACCAATAGCCTTATCATTCATTCTCTTGTTTCCAGGCTGCAGGAGACTGAGGCCTGTCCCATCTGGTTTTGGAGGAAGGAAACACTGTAGGAAAAGAGTGACTCTACATAGAATTGCTGTTAAAGATAAAATACAAACAATATCTTAGAAATACTGTAAGACTCAATGCAACTACATCACATGTAGACTATGAAGCCAGGCCGTGAGGCGAGACTAAATAGCAGTTTAACTCGTATGGAATGGTGATTTGATTGGAAAGATTTAAAGCAGCTTTTGTTGTGTCTGCAGGAGATGATTGTACTAGTATACACCTACACTTTCTAGGCACACGAGCTATAAAGGCACAGTAGTAGATTTCAGTGTCCACTATGCATGTCCCTTGATGTGTGGCCCACTCTATGTACCGCTCATTACTCTCCGAGGGCTTTTACAGAATTACATTACTCCTTGAGGGGGCACTTTATCTGCTAATGGCCTTATGAGATTAAAGTGTATCATCTGGCTCTATTGATTTATAACTATACATCTATTGAAATCATCACCACACTTGAACCTGTCTATGTACAAGCCAGAAAGCACAGCCAGAAACCCATGAGGTTGGCTTCCTCACTGTTCTGCTGTGCCTTGTGAAACTGTCAGAATTTCTGGTGGCACGCTAAATTTAGTGTGTGAATTCAGACTGAGAACCAACGTTTCCACTGAAAGTAATATTTCATAACAGAAAATAACTACAGGGTGGCTTGCCCTATCCAGGTTGGAGGAGAGCCCCTGCCTCAGGTGGAGGAGTTTAAGTATCTTGGGGTCTTGTTCACTTGTGAGGGAAGGATGGAGCGTGAGATTGACATGCGGATTGGTGCAGCCTCTGCAGTGATGCGGTCGTTGTACCGGTCTGTCGTGGTGAAGAATTACCAGTCAATCTACGTTCTGACTCTCACCTATGGTCATGAGCTTTGGGTCATGACCGAAAGGATAAGATCTCGGATGCAAGCGGCCGAAATGAGCTTTCTCTGACGTGTGGCTTGGCACTCCCTTAGAGATAGGGTGAGGAGCTTGGTCACTCGGAAGGGATTATGTCTCTCGGCTGGCCTGGGAACACCTCGGGATTCCTCCGGAAGAGCTGGAAGAAGTGTCTGGGGAGAGGGAAGTCTGGGCGTCCCTGCTTAGACTGCTGCGAGAAGATGGATGGATGGAAAATAACTATTTGACCATTAGACGTGTGCTAATACACAGTCATGATGATGTCAAAATGATTTAAGATCTGCATCTTTGCTACAATTAAAGGAATACAAAAACTCATAGATGGGGAATGTTTAGTGCTGAACAGAAATAACATCGTCAGTGTACTGTATGCAAAGCTAAATAACCTTTACTTGATGTTGATTCTTGATAACACCTGCACAAACATTCCCAAACATAACTAAGTGGAGAAGTCAAGTCTGTAGTTAATGAGAAGTAAAGAGAGCAAGAACCTACTCTCCATTTCAAAGTGTGATGTCTTGGGACCACACTACATCACTTGTAACAAGGTCTACAACATGGACTATTTGTGAACATCAGCATTTTTATGCTTTAGTAATCCCCCTCCCCCACAATACACTCAGGCATTATGCCTTTATCCCTCTGCTGGTGCTCCATATAAAACCTTGCAAAGGAAAACAGCTGATCATTCACAACAAAGGCACATAGAACAACAATAACTATAAACTACATGACAGACTGAACTCACCCTGTCTCATAACCTCTCTTTGAGCAACAACAAAAAACTAATATCTGCAGAGAGAGTCCAAACGTTAGCTCAAGGCACCTCTGCGGGTTACATCGCTTGTAATATCTGCCAATAAATAAGAGCAATGGTAAGACCTGTCTAGCATTCAATCAGGGCTGCTAATAAAGTACTTGGCTTTTCTCTGTCATGCTGCACTAGCTGCCACTAAATCTGGGGATTTCCTCTGCCATGCTCATCAGTACAGACAGCACTGATACAGACAAATGTGTCACAGCCGGCTGAGAAGACTATAATAGTGTCTATGGACATGACGGTTGCACCTCCTAATGTTGTAACAATGCTTTCAGCAGTCATTAATACAGCAAAACAGACGTCTTCTTAGAAAAACAGATTTTTGAGACTGTGCTGCAAGGATTTTAGGGAAAAACCAATGACACACTTCCACAGGACAGAAGCACTTTGATTGAAACATCAATCTATGCAGAACTACAAACTATCAGGAATAATGTGAAGGGAGCTGGCGTTTTATTTCAAAATTCATAACTTATTCACAGCTTTTTTTTTTAGTTCATAGAATTAACAGCCAACTGCTTGTAATTCTCATTCTTCCTGGTTAATGTGAGACTGTGATAGAGGGTCGTATAGGGGAGCATTGAGGTTGCTAAGATGTGACCTGTGGGAGATTAGAATGTGGTTGAGCATGTTTGTGTGAATGAATCCTTGCTCACAGGAACATGGCCTCAGCTAATACAGTTATCCATGTGTTTGCCAGGCTGTCACTCTGATTACTGACAACTACATCTCTCCAAGCACCCAGAGGTGACTCCTGGCACCACATGGCCGTGTCCCTAGCAACCATGTATAGGCCATTCACACTTGCACAGTCAAGCGGACTTAGATATAGTTGGCAGACTGTTGGGGCTGTGGTCTCTGGCGTGGGGGAAAACAAACCTTTTCTCCCATTACATTAGCATGTAATATGCAGCTAACAAATGAGAGACAGAATCTCCAAGTTGACAAGGGAATAAACCAATTTAAAATGTTAACAGCTTCATGTAGCAGTTAGCAGGTGTATTTACGCTTGTTTTGTAACTGCAGATGTTGCCGGGTTGACAGTAGAGGATGGCTGATCGAAAAATAACATAAGTTTTATAAATATTACACTTGTTATATTTTTTACTTTCTTGGCAAATAGGGAACTGTCTCAAGAAACTAGGGCACCGCCATGTTGGATTTTTCATCTTGGCGTTGTCCGAATTGTCCCGAGTTTCCGAGTTAAAATTCAACAGAAACGCACCACTAACCCCGCTTTGAGGCGGCTGGCCCTCTAGTAGGAATGCAACTGTTAGCTTCAGCATGGCTAACGGCACAGCTAAATAAACATCATGACCTCCGTCCATGCCCCCTCCTGTGCACACGCACATCTCTTCAAATGTAGCAATGCAAATGAAGCGCTCCTCCTAAACACAGTAGCAAGTGTGAATTTAATGTGCAGGCTATGATCTGGCTCCAAATGACAGCACATTGTCCTGGGTGCATATGGGAAAGACCTATTAGAGCGGCAGGAACAGTTGCTCAGCTGATGACACCCATGAAAGCCCGAAGAAGCTGCTACATATTTTATATGAGCTTAGTGATGTCAAGCAACTGTAATGAGCTCTTAAACAGGATATCTTTAGCCATTGTGCTAATTCTGCCATATTTACATTTATATTTACCTGCTGATATGTTGATTAATATGCCTTGTCCTAATTCAATCAATCAATCAAATAAATAAAAAGACCGGGAATATAGTTCTCTCTCAAATATAACCAACAAACATAGTTCTGAAATCTAATTCAGATAGTCACACAGATGTACAATGTTCTCTCAAACGCTACATCCACCATCTAAGCGCCTCCGCTACATGGGTGTTCTCCGGGCGATTAAAGAGATTCAAGGATGTAATCTTGTATGCGGCTCACTGCCAACTGCCCGACGAGGCAGATACAGCTGTATGTGCCAGACATATTCAAGTGACCTGCCTGCCACTGCGAGATGCTCATGGCACTTTCAGAGGTCAACCCTAAACCAGAGATGAGATAAAGGTTGGGCCATTTGAGGTGTTTTCACATTCAAAAGTTTATTCTTCAGTTAATCATCTAAATTGAAAAGGAACAGAGGCCAGGGTTATGTGAAAAAAAGAACTTAAAGGAACAAAGGTGTGCAGCATCAGCAATTACTGATGAATGTCTGGAGCTTTTGTGGAGCGCATGAGCTGTAATTCTAGGCTTGGAACATCTTGAATTTCAGCCACACATCAGTTACAAACACCTGAAAATACTGCAAGCGAGCCTGACAAACAGTTTTAGTGTTGGGCCTAAATTAAGCCAAGACCATGTTGTTGAAAACTGAGGCACTTTCACGTCCAACGATATATTTTAAGAGCAGGTATGTTCTGCCCCAGAGTGCTGGCACAATATCATGATGTTACTGCTGAGGTGAGAGAAAACTAAAAAAAAGAGACCGATTGTCAGCACAGTGGCTTAATTACGTCTTCATCTCTTCAGTAAGCCTTGCTCACTGACATCCATCCATAGGATTGCTGTGAGAAATGCTCTTCAAAGAACCACCGAGTTAACATTTAAAGAGAAAGGACATCTCTGCTTAATGAAAAACCTCTAACTCACTTATTAGTTCAAATGGAGGTTTCCCAGTGTTGTGAACTAGGATTAGACCACTGTATTGAAAATAAACCTTACATTCCCCATCTGCTTTGTTTACGTTCCTCAAAACAAAGAGGCTGTTTACGTCACAAATAAAAGTGTCCTCATAGGGAACACTCATAAGTGATAACAGAATTAAAAACAACCACCAAGTGCTGTGAGTGTCAACAAATGGCAGAGTTGTTGTGTAAGCTTTATTCACAAACCGTGTGAGGACAAAAGGCACAGTAGGAGACAATTCACCTGAACCATTACTGAAAACCAATCCTGGTAATACATTATATATACATTGCAGTCTGTGTTGCTTTTGGTTGCTCAACTTAACTATAACAACAGAATATATTCAATTTGAAACAAAATAACTTTGATGTACTTTTACTAAAGGGAAAATGCAATCCCTTTATGACAGCTGTATGCACTTCCCACCTGTGTGACCTTCCCATGTTCAGGTGACATTGTCGTCTAACATGTGGTGTAATACAATTATAACATATCTTGTAAAAACACGATTTTGCCACACATCTAAAATAAAATAATACAAATAGTAATTCACAAACATTTAGACCATGGTAGGTACAGTTCCAAATATTATAACAGCTACTATATTATTGACGTTAGCGCGACACAACTTCCTAACTAACCCACAAAACTAAATAGAAGAGTTGATACATTATTTTTGATTTTTTAGTTTTTAGCAGACACCGTACGTAAATCAAGGTGTGTTTAAAACATTTTTTATATTGAACAAGGTAACATTATTTCATTTTTAAGCTCAACGTTGTATGAAGCGTCGTGACGGGCCTCGTAGTGCCACAGACAGAAGTCACTTACAGCTACGACATGTGGTCGAATACAGTCCAGAAAATATTATAACATACAAAAAGTTAAAGAGAATTGTTACACAGAAAACGATTTTTTTTAAATTAGCGTCCACACAAAACTACAAAACGGTCGACGCTTTATCCGTTTAGCTACCCGTCCCCGTACGTTAGTGTATCCAATGTTGTTACATGTCTTTAAAAATCTATTAGGATTAATTTCTTTAAAACTCAGGTTTAAAAATAAGGTTTAGGTGTACTCGTTGCCATCGTCGACAGCAACACGAACAGGTTGAAGCCAACAACGAGCCTGTGGCATGATGCACATCTGTAAACGGTAAAAAATACAAGCGCCTGACATAAAAAACACGATCGTTATACGTACCTTTACAATTAAAACGTCTTCCTGCGGTTTTCTGGTGGGTTATCTTCGGTAAATCGGTGCGAATAAACACCAAAATGCAGGATTATGTTGAGTGTCCGCTGATCCTCTTCTCTTTCTTCCACACTAGTATTTGGCTGACTCCGGGCGGAACTACACGCTGCGGCGCAGACACGGAGCACGAGCCAATGGGAGGAGGCGCTACAGGGCAGAGATAGACACAGGGACAGAGAGGGAAGATGTCTCACTCTGCTCAAACAAATCGAGACTGCAGCTTTGTAGTTTCGCTTTTGTAACTTTTCTTTAGCTCCGGTTAAGTAATAATAGTTTAATCATGACGTTGTCCTAAATGCATACCATATTTAGTCCTCATTCTTTGATTTAGACCAAAGGGCCCTTCCATTTCTTGGGCTCCATATATTGGTTCAGTTGCAGTGCCAGTTTATACACTTCTGCTACATATGCTGATGGAAACATTAAATTTAGAGCATTAAAAATAATCTAGTATGCATTTTGATGGATGTAATGACTAATTGCATGGGTGTAAATATGTCTGGATATTTTTTCTAGTTATCATTTGTGATATAGACTAATTTATTTGGACAATCTAAATAAAAGATAGGGCTACAAATGTAATCACAAATCAAGCACAACAAATGAAGTGATTAATCGGTTTATTTATGTACCAGCACATCTTATTTTGCATTGTTCTTGACATTTCCCTGCTTCTAACCCAGACAGTACAGTAGCATACAATATGTTTTCTGTATTTGGACAAGGTTTCATAAAGGAGCACATTTTGAAAGACGTATTTACACACAACCCAAACGCTGTAAATAAAAACAGAAATTAAGGAATTTTTACTGGTCTAAGTACTTTCAGTCACCGACAAAGCACAAGATGCAAAGATCATTAAGAGTGTACAAAGAACTGATGTGAAGGCCAAGTGCTACAGATACATCAATGTAAAGAATACATTTAACTAAAGAAAATAAGAGACCGTAACATTTAACATAGACACACATTGAAAATGGGAATTTAGACAAAAATAACTTCAGTGTACAATGAACATGGGTCAAAACAATTACATCTGTAGACTTGTATAGCGCTATTACAAACCAGATGTTTTCAAGTTACAATGCTGACACTTACAGCAAGTTTACATGACAGGTGATTCAAACTGGATTACAGAACAATGTTAAGAGTTACCAGTTTTATTTGAAAATGTCTGCGTGTAAAGCACTGTGCACTGAGAGACAGGACATACTTAAAGCAGTAGCTCAGTCAAAGGCATTCATAAGGTTTATAGTTGCAAGAAACCATGGACGTCTCATCTGACAGTGTTTCTCCTGCACTTACGAGGTTGCTTACGGGTTCAGTCCAGATTTTTATGCCGACTTTCCAAACATGTACATTCATATGACACAGGCTGGCTGTAGCATCAAACTCCACCACGAAGAACCTTAGTAGAATCCGGCAGAGAACAAGGTGCTTAATAACCTAAGTCTTGCCCTTGGTACCCATTTGGTTCTTGCTGCATCTTGAAAACCATGCCAAACGGTGCAACCCGCAGGATTCTGAATGCTGTATGTTGTCTGGAGTTGTCTACTGGCGCCCTCATGTGGAGCTGTACTGGGAGATCTGCTGCACCTTTCCTAATTGAGTCAACAGGCGCTTGATGCGATGTTTGAGTTGAGGCAGGCGAGCGAGAGGGTCTGGAGGCTCTAGCTCCCCAGTGTAGTCCAGCCAGCTCTCCAGCACTGACATAGATAGAGATGCACACTGTTAGATGGTTTTCTTTTAGTTCACCCTGACTCATTAGCAAATATAATAATATAAATAACAAGGCCTGTGCTGTCGTCCCGACAGCAAAGTGTATATCGGCGAAAACGACCCCATACGTCTGCCACGTACGTCTGCCCCGTACGTCTGCCCCGTACGTCTGCCCCATACATCAC
>JAVQKC010194621.1:0-38240 GCA_036025475.1 Philypnodon macrostomus | reverse complement strand
AGAAGTCTGCTGGATTGGCAGATGAAAGCTTTTCAACAATCAAAACCTTGTCCAGATGCCCTTTTTCAACTTTCAGAATGACCTCTACCTGGATGAATGACAACCTTCACCGTCGTCATAGTTAAATACGTTATAAAACATTGGTCAACTGAAATAAGATTGGGTCCAACAATCACATTTAATGGGGAAATCCTAATGTATTACTGCCTGTTGACTCAGTGCATCTGATTTAGGACTGGAGCCAAACGCTTTTGGGTGTATTTCGTGCTTCACTGAATGAGCGCTGAAAACACAGGCAATTTTCGAACCGCACTGAACCCGAGACGTCTTATTTATCAAGCCCAACCTTGTGAAAAAGTGGATCTGACTACAGCCCTTTAAATCACCTGGATGAGATGGTGGGGGAAAGAAAAGGCTAAATCACTTTATTACATGGTGCACAGGCGGAGCGGTACTAGAGCCAAGACTAAAACCAAAAAGGAGAAAGAGAGAAATGTGTGGTTAAGCAAACGGAAAGCTCTCCTCCAAAAATACTACGACGTGTTTGTTTTTGAAATGAATCTAACTGAAGGGATGTGTGGTTTTCACCAAAAATAATCACTTTCCGGATACTAAGATTCATTCATTTTAATATAACTCAGAATTTTCTTCAACTCAAAGACCCATTTAGAAGGACCTGCACCTGCTTCAGAAACCATAAATGAGGCTGTGATCTGAGGCCAAGGTCAGGGTCAAGCACTTTTCTTGAATTTAAACCAATAAAAGCCTCTTTGAATGCTAAGCCCTAATTGTGTCCTCAAGCCCAGGCGGCCGGAGGACATTAACTAAGCTAAATGAGCCTTCCTCTACAAAAACTGCCCCAACCATTTTTCACCCAACAAGGAAAGTTCACCCCTCGCTGTGTGAAATATAGGGGCATTGTATGAAGCGATGAGTGGCCTACACAATGTTACATCCACTTCACACCGAGACAGGCAGTTTGAAGGACAACTGGGTGAATAAATGTGAGAGAATAGAATTTCTAGTGTGTAAGGAAATTGGAATGTAGAGCATACACTTAATGGACACTTTATAAGGTACACCTGTGCACCTGCTTGATCATGTATAGTTTCAGTAGCTAATCAATTCAATTTTATTTGTATAGCCCTATATCACAATAAAGTTGCATCAGAGGGCTTCACAGAAAGAGATGGATGTAAATAATAAACAAGGTCATTGCAAACAATAAACAAAGTTAATAGATCCAATCAATAGTCCAAGTCAATCAATCATTTAAATCAATCATTGTATTCAAGCATCAATTGCATTTAGTCCATGTTCAAGACCAACTTGCTGTTTCGTTTACAATGTTTACAAAGTAAATAATAAAAAAAAAGAGAAATATTGACCTGGCCAAACGATATAGCTAAGTGGCCAACGCCATTTTGAAGCAAGCTTGTGCCTTAAATGGTACATTTACAATGAATGGTGGCTTCAATGATGCACATGGTATTAGAAAAGCAGCAGTCATACACACATCCATCCTAACACTGTACCATACTCCAGCAGCTCTAGGAGACATGGCAGCAGCCTGTGAGGTGATCGTTACCAGATGAAGAGAGAGGGGGGTAGTGAGGCCCATCCATCCTGTAGCACTTTGTCACAGGGTTCACATCCAATATGCCTGTATATGGGAACTGTGCACTCACTGGCCACTTTATTAGGTAGACTCTGTACCTACTAAAGTGGCCTTCGTACATGTACATTCAGTCATCTGTTCAGGTTTAAGTGCTGTAGTCTTTCTATCATGGCATTTTGCCCACAGAACTGGCCCCTGGTCTCTTTTATGAAAAAAAAAAAAAAACTTCTACATTCTGGTGCTCATTTTGAACTTTATGATGTTTGTCTAAATCATATCTGTAAGACTAAATGCATTTCTTTAGATGTTTGTTACCTAGTGGTTGAATAGGTGTAACTTATACAGTGGCCAGTGACTGTATATAAATGTATGCACAATGCACGTATGTTCAATGGTGGAGGGGCCCTTTTCCTATAATGGGTACAAGTTGACCCCCCCCACACACACACACACTTCAACCATTACTCCAAGCTGGCAGCTGGCATATGTGCGTCCCATACATGTTTAATTTGACAATTAAGAAAACAAAGAGGCCCATTTAGAGGCACTGTTGGGGGCTGTGTAGATTGTGTATATAGTAAGTGAGTGCGCTTGTCAAGACTGCCCTTCAAACTGTATGAGACAGAATTGGCCGTATTGTTAACACATAAGCCTTTTAAAAGCTGGACTGGACCTGCACTGTCAGTTTAGATAAGTAAGAAAACAAAAGACAAAATGGGACACAAACATGAATTTAGACCTGACTTGACTTTTACACAATGCACAGATGGTCAAGGCAATTGGGTTCTGTGTTTGTGGAAAGAGTATTACCTCAAAGCAGAAGCAGACCACAGGGATTTAAAGGTGATGCAAATAAAACACACAAATGGGCTTTTGTGTGTAGTTGGCTCAGATTGTCAAACTTGCATTAACATTTCTCTAAGCTGGTAGCATGTTTGTATTGTAAATGTGCATAGAGTCACAAAAACTATACCAAAAACACATTGCATTGTTTAAAAATGGCTCGGTATCAGTGATCAAGACTTGGATTCCTCACAGTCATTATTCGCGACATCTGTATGGCAACAAGTCAACAAGTTAGTACAAAACCTTTTTACATCTTGCTGAGCACTTTTGCGATTGACCTGTAGGGCACCTGAATATTTATATCTGTGTGTCATGTTTTAAGATCATCTGTGTTTCCAATGTATCCATATATGCTTTTTTGTGTGTGTGTAATAATGTAATAAATCACCATCACATCTGTAGCATTGGTATAGAGAACTTTGGGGTGGCGTAGGTTTGGTTGTGTGATTTTTTTTGTAGGTGTAGCTTTAAACCGATCTGTAACAATTTCCTTATCTCCAACACATGACCTCAGCAGCATCAATAACTTCAGAGTTTGTGGTTAATATAACACTCACTCCATCAAGTTTATCTTCCTGTTGCTAAGTGTCATGCTGCCAAGACATGCACATCCCACTATAACTTTTATTTGTTTGAAATATTTCTTCATGTGGTAAGACATGTTCTAACTGTAGGGGCAAAGTATCAGCCAGAGCAACTGAACTGAAGTCCAGTGGGGAGATTCATGATTAAACAAGGTCTAAACCAGGTCTAAACCAGGTCTAAACCAGGTATAAACCAGGTATAAACTATAGCTTCAAACCAGTGACTTAACATGGTGTAAACCAGGACTGAGTGTTCATATGAAAACCAAGACTAAGCCAGATCGGAACAAGCACTATACCTGGTCTAGACCTAAAAGACCCAAATTAGGACTAAACAATGTCTAAAATTATTGGTTTAACAGGTTCATTATGTCTTCTTGTTATATAAATCTATAGTTAGATTTTGTTTATTCAGACAAATAATAGTAGATGTAGTTTTTACAGTATCCCTGAGGAAGACTTTAGCTTACAGTCAAAATATGTCAACGTATATAAACTACATCTCCATCTGAACGAAATATAACCATGGTTTTAAGATCTAAACATTTAATAAACCAGGTTTAAACCAAAACTAATCCAAGACAAAACCAGGACTAAACCTGCACAAAGACCCCAAGTCACAACCTCACACCACGGCTTAACTGTCCCCACCATGGCTATGTGCAGCTCACATTTCCATCACTTCTTATCAGCAGATACAGATGCCATCCCCGACTCCCAATAATTTGCCCCTGTCTACCCCAGTCACCCCCTCCTCCTTCCTTACGCCATTTTGTCCTGGGAGTCCAGTTGCCATGGTTACGGCTATTGAAACAGCATCCCCCAACGTAAGAGCACACACGCTGGTACATGCTATCTGTATGAAGTAATGGAGCCCATCCTTCACAGGGCTGAGTGTTCATATGAAAACTGTCTGTCTGCTCTTCCCGGTGCCCAGTTAAAATAACATGACCCCACTCTCCCCCTTGACAGCAATGAAAAATATAGCCCCGCATGGAAGACTCCTATTCCAGATGAAGGCATGTCCACACACAATAGCTATTCTCAAACAAATCAACACTCAATATCAATCTCACTTGGTATAGTTGCCCAATAAACAAGTTAATATTAATAATACTAAAGCTGAGTAAAATTATCATGTTATTATTATTATTATTATCAGTATCAATATCTTTTAAAATCTATGACAAAATATTGCAGCTTTTTTATTTTTATTTCAGTGTCTTATGTGATTTAAATGTTCATGGCTTTATGATGTAAAGTAATAAAAATGCAATATTGTTGTGGTCAAACTGCAGACAGGTTTTACGTTAGAAAAAAAACAATCCAAATATAGTAAAATATAATAGTCAGTTAGTATAGTTCTTAAGGGTTGTACTGGGGAAAAACAGTATTTCGATAAATCGTTCAGCCCTAAATACAACTCCTTAAAAAACAGACAATCCAAATGGCGGTATGCCCACAATAGAGCTACACTGGCCAATTCTCCACTGCACTGTTCCACTTTTCATTAATGTGTAGTGTGTAATGTTCTGGGCAGAGGTAGGAGAAAGAGAAATAGCCTGTTTCAAGGGCAGGCAGATGGAGGTGAAGTCACAAATACACACACAAACACACACACACACACACACACACACACATATGACCAAGTGGTGATAAATTGGTTCGGCTCCACCTCCTTGGTTTCCAGTCTTCGTCGCTCATTGTCATAGTAACGGGCTGCACCTCTGCCGCATCCCGCGTTCATGCTTTCACACCACATGCAGCCTTCAGTGTGAACTATGTCGGCTTTTTGTGCCATTTTCCACTTAATATTATACATTTATGCATGTACTTTCTGGTTGTAATCTTTTTGTAATAAAGGACAGGTATTTAGATGATAAAAGGTGTGTCATTGACCCACTGACCTCATTTTGGTAACTATGCCATTGTAAATATTTTATATAAAAAGAAAATTGCAAAAACCTTCACTGGAAGTAAATGCAATAAATATATTGGTTGTAAGGAAGATGAAGCTCAGTTATAATATTGTGCAGAAATGTGCTATTCTTGCACATTATTTGCAGATTTTCTTTACATTTCTTTTATTTTGGTAACTAGTGGGCAATTATATGATTCATTTTCTTCTGCCTATTGCCATTATGGGTTGTGGTAGAGCCTATCGCAGCAACTATGGGCCTTAAGCAGGGTACAATCCTTCTAAATGATTCAACAATAGAAGGAAGCATAGGGTACCCAGAAAGAACCCACGGTAACATGGGGAAAACATACAGAATCTATCTAGACAGCCTGAGAATCAACCCCACAAGCTCTTTGCTGAAAGTCAGAGGGACTTACTGCTCAGCCACTGTGCACCCTAAAGAAAACCATAAATGCATTCCAATATACAAACTCATGTATGACCCCAGGTCATTAAATAGACAATTCTCTGTGTATTCAGTTCATGCTGAACATATGTATAACAATAGACTTTTCTTTGCTTTTGATCTTGTTATCTTTGGACCAACTGTGTAAAGGTAACAGATGTTTCTGATAAGCTAACATCAGCCTGGTGCTATTCATTATCTTTGATCTCAAGCCATTGCATGCTTCGTTACGACAAACAGTAGAGTATACATTGAGCATTAAGCCCAATCATCTGCCGCACACTTCCTGGGATCTCACTTTCTCCAGCTGGACATGAAAGGCCCATTTTAAAGATAAGAAACAAACAAAGGCTTTTGAAGAGGCAATGCTATTGGATGTATTGGCATTAACTCTTGTATCCGGTATTTGAGCTCCGTATCCGCCACTTTTCTTGCAATCAAGCTGGTCCTATAATCACCCCCTTTGAGCAGGACACAAAATGCTCCAGCAGGCCGCAGCACTGTGGGTGTTATCATTGTACGCGTGTCGAGACTGTGTGTGTGTCTGCATGTGTAAGTATCAGACAGCACTTTCAGCTTTCTAAACTGAGATTTCCCAGAAGGGAGTAGAGTCGTAGCCAAAATACAAGCACTGCAAGAGACAGAGAGGCGGAGGAAGACCACTGGTGTGTCTCGCATTAATACATTCATGGGGAAATTAATGGGTTTGAGAGAAGTGGTTCTCAAATGGTGGTACTCGGGAGTCTTTCACAGTTCAAGTATTGATTTAGTTTATATTAGAGCTTAGTTTAGTCCTGGTTTAGTCCCTGGTTTATCCGTATTTAGTAATTGTTTGTTTAGACTTGATTTAGGCAGACCGTAGTCCAATATAATGAAAAGCCAAATGTTTGACAACCAGTGGTTTAGAGCACAAAGTTTGACTGTAGACTGTCTGTCCTCCTTACGTTTCAGAAGACACAACTGGACTGTCAGAGGAGCTAACCTAAATTGTTGTGTTTCACTCGCTGGAAACCACAACAAAATTTTCCTTGACTGTGTGTCACAACGACTAAGTAGATTTACTGAAAAATGTGCTGTGTCTTGTTTCACCCTTTCATCTGGCACACGGCTGCTCCATTTTTCCACAAAAGTCGTATTTGAGGCATCATGCGGCATTATTAAGCTGTTTTGAGTGACATTAGCTAAGGCACCAGTCATTCAACAATACCAGTCTTTCTTTGATCCATGTGCGTTAGGAGCTGCAGGATGAGTCGGGCTACAGTTTTCTGTCATTTTCTCTTGTGCAGTGGTCTTAAACTTTGGTACAAGGGCCACTGTTAGGCAGGCTTCTTTAATTGGTGTTTATAAGAAGTTTTAGTTAATTATCTATTTATGAATATTTTGCTGCAAAATAGATTTGTGTTTTTTCCAACTAATGTTACATTAGTCGTATTTAAGTCAAATAAAGTAGTACTTCTAAAGCCAAGTTAGCAATCCACTGGTCAATACATAACCTAGTGTCCCTTTTCTTGTTGAACCCTGCAAGATGTTATTTCAAAACCAGATTTATTCCGAGCAGTGCCGAGAACTTCCTAAACTTACTCAGGGCGCAGCAGGGTGTGTTTAGCGCCAGTAAATCTGACCTAACCAAAACCACACATCTGAAACCGGGCCACATGCGCCAGAAATGTTGTAGCTCTCCTAAACTGACATTAAATCTGACACATCCTCGCTCAAAAGGTGAAATCACCAATGCATTTTGAACCGGGTGATTTACCTAACCTCAGACGACACCGATGGGCCAAGCCAAATGTCTGTAAATGTACTCAATGAGAGGTTAAGCAAACAGGACTGACTACTGTTTCATGTCAGTGAGAGTCATACCAGGCTTTAAACCACTCCAACACAAACAGTTAATGGTGGTTCTACTGAGAAACACGTTGAGATAATGTAGGCTCTGTCATAGTTCAGTACATAAGAGACACTGTCACACAGAGTTGGGAAGATACCAGTTACACTGGTCCAAAACCTGATACAGAAGTTTGCCAAAATCATATATTGCCAAGTGTGCATGTGCAAGTCTTACTGTTGTGCTGATGAAAAGGCCCTGCAGAAAGTCATCAAATCAGGAAAAAACATATTTGGCTGCCCCCCTGGAAGAAACCTCCAACATCAGATGTCTCAACAGGGGCAGAAAAATCACCAAAGACAACACTTACCCAGGACCTTACTCCTGCCATCAGAAAAAAGATGCAGGAGCTTGAAAAGCCGGACTAATGGACTTAAGAACAGCGTTTATCCTTGGGCCACAAGTGACCAGTCACTACTTTACACTGATCAGACCATTTCATTGTTTTTGCATTTGTGTGTAATGACAATAAAAGATTTGTCTTATTGTTATTATTTGGCAATACTCTCCCTGGCTGTATGAATCTCAAACAGTACGTCTCCAGCCAGAACCATTATTACTACCTATTAACTATTACCGTTATTAACTAAATACCAAACAGGGGGACTGGTCTGATCAGCTTTAGCTGGAGTCTCTGTCCTCTATCTGTGAAAAGCTCTTCAAACTCCGCCTCTGTCCTAACTCAAGCACAACTTGGAGCGACCCGGAGCAGTGTGTGTTGGGCAGGCACACACTGACAGTCACTTTGTGTTTCCCCTTTTAAGATGATGTTTGTGATAATGTTTATGATAAAGCAGCGGTTTGCTGCTGTTACAAGAGAAGCAGTAGAAATATGTGAAAGACTCGAGGCGATCATAATGTTTTTTACCCGGACAATCACCCCGTGTTATTATTTGCTCAGTATTTAAGTTAAACTTTTCATTCATGTCACTGGATTCAGTGTAAACTGGGGGTTAGCGGTAATGTGGTGGTGGGGAGTATGATGTCTTTGTCGGTCTGTCTCAGGGTAGCTGCGGCCATAAAGGTAGCTTACCTCCACCAGTGTGACTGTGTAATGAATATGGTCTCAGTTGTTGACTCAGTGCTTTCGGTGCCTTGAAAATTGTCATATTTAATGAATCAAAGCTAGGGATTGGTTAAAAAGGGTCTAAGTTACCAAATGAAAAGGTAGGTAGCAACAAAGAGAAGTGAAATACTTCTACTAGTCTACTACTTTTTGGCTTCTCAGTCCAACCTGGAGTGAAAGATGAATACAATATTTCACCAGCTCATAAATAATGCATTTTCCTCAACACTGGAAAAAGACCACCCAATGTTTAATTTTAAATATTGTCCAGAGACCTATCATTATTCTTAATACAAATTCAGCATTGTGCCAGTGGGTATCACCTTGGACAGAGGGTAGAACACTGGGCAAAAAGCACCTTGTCAGTGGAACAAGAAAAACACTGAGGTCTAAGCCCCATCTTAAGCCAGTCATTAATGTAATATGGACCTCACTGCATGACTGAGTTCACTGAGGGCAATAGGCAGCAGCAGGGACTTGCCTCAAGACAGTGTCTGCAGACAGGACTCTGAAATAAAGAAAATCTTAATAAAGCATTTCTATTGATTCCCTGTTATCATTGTTTTATATTTCCTACTGTTCTTAAAGGGGTCCCAAAACGCTAACTCAACTTTTCCATGCTTTCCACTAGAGATGAACAGAAAAAATAAACCTAATATAACTAAGACCAGATGATCCTCATAATGTAATATAATGTAATTTGCCTTTTGGGGTTTTTTGCTCATAATTAAAATAAAGTATAATAAATAATATTGGCCTCATTTACCGATCCACCATTCCAGCTTCTGGGCCTGAATTGGCACCGATATCCAATCCAGTATCAGTATCGGTGCATCCCTGCTTTCCACCATGTTTTAATGTCAAAATATATCTTAAGTTATAATTTTGTCATGTGTTTTTACTCCCTCATGGTGAGATCCTGACCTTCTAAGGAGCCAAAAATAAAAAAAAATATTTTCCTTTGTATATATGCGAAGAAAAATGTAGTAGTGACATGGGTGTGGCCAGCGAGGAGAAAGGAGGTCTTAAAGGGCCATGCACCTAATCTTTGCACTTTTTCAGCATTGAGAAAGAAACAGCTCCCAAACAGAAGACAGTCTTTTTTTTATTTTTGAAACATGAAAAGCAGACCAAGAAGTGTTTAAAATTAATTTAAAAAACATGAAAAAAGGCACAGGGCCCTTGAAGATTTGCTCACGTCAACATAGCTCATACAAACAGTAGAAAAATGTCCCGTATGAAGGACAATAAAGTATAACCTAACCAAGAGTTACTTTGACTTGGGTAACCTCTCCAGCTCCATGTCTGACAGACCACAGCCAGTCACCGCAAGCACACGCTAACATGCAGAAGCCCTAGAAATGTGGCTATGCCTTCTCTGTGGTTTATATTCTTAAAGCCTCTAAAGTGTGGACTCTTTCCTTCCACTAAGTACTTTTAGGCATTTTACATTTAAACATTTACATGCACTGACAACTCCCCAAATCGTCCAATATATACAGCCTTTAAGCCCACTGTGAAGCTGTGCCCCTTTCAAATAAAGAATAGATGAAAAATGGAGTAGCTGGATTTTAATAAGGGCAGGTGGCAAGTAGTAAGGGATTTTCTTGTAAAATATTCCGCTACGGGACGGTGGAAACTTTCTCTTCTGTTTCCCTAACCTTTAATAGACAACTCCCAGTGAGAACTATCCCTTTAAAAGCTTAGGGTCCAAAGAAAAGACAATATAAAGGGGCACGCATGAGGGAAAGGCATATGGGAGATGTAAAAGAGAGATGTGATGTGGACCATATTGAAAATAAAAAAGCTTGATATAAATCAGTGCCATTTCTGTGATCTCATCTTAAACCAGGCAGGACCAATGGTATTGTTTAATCCTATATGTCTTTGTTGCCATAAAAGAAGCACTTGATCTGGAAGACTAATGCATTTTGTTGCTTCTCATCCGATTCTTTGAAAACCTCTTGATTTATTCGAAGGAAAAACATGTTTAGTTGCACTGCCGTTGACCCCTGAGTGTAAAATAAATAATAGGAAGAGCTCCAGTACAGCACACAAAGACAAAAGGAGAGACTTCAAGGTTTCTGCTGATGTGACAGACAACAAGTCAAAGCTAACAGACACAATGCACTTTTTATATGTTCTATAAATTCCATTGATATGTTCCACTTTTATTTTAGGATTAGATAATAAATTGAATTAGATAAATAAATTGTTCATGTTTTTATGTTTCAATTGGGCTTAACTGCATAACTGGAAGCCAATCATTTCTAAAAGATTAGCTAAAACTTCAAAATAGAGTCCAGCTAACAAGATAATCAGCAATTTTCCGTGCTTCATGAATTTGACAAGATTTCAATCCTTCACATTGTAACTAGGGCTGGGAAACTCACGATACGATATGTGATACATGGCTCACGATACTGATAATATCTTAATATGGTGATACTGCAATATTCGATATATATTGCGCATAATAACCTACTATATATTGTATATATATTATAAACTGTTTTTAAAGGAATTAATGGAGTATTTAAACTGTATTCCAATTAACTGATCTTTTTTTAATGAAATACAGTTAATTTAATAATAATTATATATATATATATATGGAGTTTATCATATTCATAAAAACAGTAGTGAGCTATTTTATGTAAATGATGTATTTTTGTAATATTTAAAACAGACACAACTTTGATCTTCAGTTCAATGTGTATCAGGGCAGAATTTGATATACTGAGAAACATTCATACTACCCATCACCCATCCTTTATTGACCACCTGCTGTCCCAAATGCACTGCCCCTCCGAACACAAACACAATTAAGAAAGGATCATAATTTACACCAACGTAACTCAGCGTGTCATAAAATTAGATTAGTGTGACCTAATTCACTGCAAAGGGCCTGGGATCACCTGCTGCTGCTCAAGTGTAAGTATGGATTCAATATGTGTAGAGGAGGTTTATACCAAGTTACTTTTACTCAGTTCCATTTACTTGAGTAACTTTTTGAGTAGTAGTGGGTAGTTTTTCAAAAGCACCATATTAATATACCTCTGTAGGTTTTCTTGGTATTGTTTTATGTTGTGAAAATGTTGAGGATTTGTGTTTCTTTTGTCTTGTCTCTACTCAACTTTGGTCAATGATGAATTAAGCAATAAGTGATATAGTAAAAAACAGGGACAAAATGGAAGTTTAGACAGTGATTGAAGGAGACATGTGGTCGGCAGATACGTTTGAAGAGACGTACAATGCAGAATCGGCTCTAAATGTCTGAAAGAGTGAGATAGTCAGCGGGAATACTCAGATAGGAAGCCTGTTTGTAGCTGTTGTCTGTGTTTTGTCTGGTAGTGTTGGGCCTGCAGCTGTTTGATAGCGTGTGTACTATACTGAAGTCACATTATCGCCACTATGGCACAAACTCATTTTGTCCACTTTGTCAGCTTCAGACTTCCCTGATGCTTTATCATGGCTTACTTCAAATCTGCTGATACTGCACAACACGAGTCAGGGGTACCAACTGCGTACCATCGTTTTAGTGGAGAATTGAATTCTGTATCTGTATGTTATAGAGATTTTTACAAACCCATTCAAAATGTGTTTATATATATATATATATAGCTTCCTGATTTGAAATATTATGAATGTTAATCCCTCACTTATAGGACCAGGCATGCCCAACACTTCTGTATGTATCTTACTAATCTATAAGAATAGAACAAATAACGTATTGAAATGTGATGTAAAACTACTGTATATCAAATCAAATAATGCAAGTATTTTTATTGCGTGCATATGCAGTCACTTGCATTGGACTGAATTCATCAAGTCTCCATTGATGTTACAACCAGTTCTCATAATAGAGTTAGTCTCATTAAACCATGACTATAGCATTTCTATTTATACATTATGAAGCAAGCTAATTATTTCCATTTATTTCTAATCTCATTAGTATTCTATATTGAATACTTTTGGTCAAGCCTTCCTGGTTTCCATCACCATAAAAAGTGATGAGCCACAGAGCTGTGTGATAAAGCCCTCCTATGGTGGGACTTTATTGTATAGATCCACACTACTGAAACCATCTGGGGGCAGAAAAATACCCACTTTATCTACAATCACTGATGCTGCATTGATTCCTTTAAAGGATGCTGCCAAGATCAGCCAAGGCTAGAAATGAACAGAAATAGTGAAAACACTACCAGATGAGATGAAGAAATGGAACAACGAGCCATAAATTAGGAGTTTAAAAACAGAGAAAAGCCCTTCAATGCCATATGGTACAGAGTATTGCACTTAATGAGGCGTGAGGCCATCCCTTCCACAGAGGCACTGGCCAGTCACATCACACATCAATGAACACTCTGATAGGTTTAAAACATAGCATATGCCAAAAGCTAGTGATATGGAACCAAACTACTGTTTTTGAGGGAAAAAAGAACAACAATAAAAAGGTTGAATGAGACCTGGATGGACCAAAACAACAGGACCAGATGAGAGGACAGTTGAATGCACTATATCAAAAGAGACCCAGCACATAAAACTAAAAAAGCATACATAAAACATGCTTTATCCTGATATTGCAGTGCACTGTGGAATACAGCAACAGGCCTCAAAGCCACAAGCCAGAGTATTTGTGCCAGTCCCAAGCCTGGAACAAACATTATCAGAATAAATAAAACCTTTGCTAAACCACCCTTTGCCAGCCAGACCCATTCTCTTTGCAAAGGAACCCATACTTTTCAAGCAGTCTTTCTCCAGCATGATAATATTTGCATATATTATTATCTAAACGTTACAAGCAAAAAACATCTACACTTGAATGATGCACTCCTGCTTCTCCACTCAGCTCTTCCCAAACCCCTCCCACTGTCTCAAGCATCATGCATTCACAAAACAGGACGAATGAGAATAACAAGCAGTTAATTCTGGGTAGATAATGAAAGTATCCTGCTCCTGTCCTGTGGAAGAATGTAAATGGTTAAACAGTAGCATCCCTTGCTCGAAAACAAAAGATCCTTAAAATACAGAGGGTCTTGAGATTATTTTATTTTATTTTTTTCCTCAAATACAAGGAAAAAGCAAATAACACAAAAAAGAATGAGAAACAAACTAATGCAACCATTATACACCACTATATTATATTCCTTTTAGTATTTTATAACCCATACAAAACCATATCACCAGTTTACCATAATCACCAAGGGACAAATATAAAGCCTGGGACAAGAGTGTAAAATCAGTTTTGGATTTTGTTGGCAGTAACCGAGCCTTCAGTAGCAAACAGGTGATGAGTGGTGTGCGAGTGTTGATGGATGTTTTGAGAATAGCTTGAATACCAGACACCCCCCCATGCTGATCGGTCGTCACACACGTACCACGGACCAAACGCTGGCAGCTGACAGACGTGTGAGCCGCCAATGAGAACGAGATCGCATAAAGACAGACCCAGAGAGAGGAGGAAGCATGTCTGCAAGAGCCCCACCTGTTAACAGCATGAAACTATTCGCCAAATTTGAAGTTTGGCCGGGTGTTTGAGCGCCACCATTTGTCACCGCTGATCACAAGCTACACGCAACCCTGACACGTGTGTTGACAGCCAATGATTCAACATGCAGCCTTGCCCTTTGTGATCTTATAGCACATTTAGCATATTGACAGATTCATTAAAATGTACAAGATAAAGTTTTAGCAGCTGGATTCAGAGCACAGCTGCAAAAGATGAGGGAGGTGGAGGAAGGCACTAGGCAGACAGTATATTTAATCCTGATATTTAAAAAGTGTGATGTGTGTGCAGTTTGCAAATGATAACTTTCAGAGCGTTAACTATATGACTTATTATTATATGACAATATTTGTATTCTGTGGATTTTTTGATCAGTGATTGTCAGATAAAACCATTACATTATTCCAATAGTTCTTGAGATTAAGATATTATGCTGATAATTCAATACATAACATATTGTTCAGCACTGCGTACCTCCAGGTTTCTTTTTTGAGCCTAATAAAAATTAATCTGGTGTAAATAGTTTGCATGGTTCAAGGGAAAGCTGTGGTCTGGCTCTAGTGTCTCTAGGGCAACCCCAGAAAGCAACTGGTACAGATGTACCATATTTGACAGTATGGGTATAATAATGTATACAGTATATGATTAGTCTCACTATACACATGTCTTAAATATGATTAGTTCTTCCTTATGGGGGTTCATGGACTACTGCCTTTGGGTCTTCAAATTGTACAATAAGAACCTGATTGCTCTGACAGACAGCATAGTGTTTATTTAAGTGATTGAGCAGGACTCATTGAGATTGTCTTAATACACTTTCACACCATATTTGCATGTCTGTGCACAGACTTACTATACATTTTTGCTGCAGGGGACAGTTTTTTGTCTATTTAAACTTTGTGGAGAGTCTGATTGACTCCTGTTGATCTTGATTCACAACCAAGAGATTTCCTCTTGATGGTCACTTGATATCTCCAAAGGTTTGATGGTAACTGCAATGCTCCTAATATACTGCTATGGTCAAATTTAATGCTATAAATGTAGGTATTTGAAGCAATAGTGCTTTGTGTGCGGAATTTGGTAGCTATGATTGATTGCACACATGTGATTACTGTAAGTGCAG
Organism: Philypnodon macrostomus; assembly: GCA_036025475.1. NCBI lineage: Eukaryota > Metazoa > Chordata > Actinopteri > Gobiiformes > Eleotridae > Philypnodon > Philypnodon macrostomus. Next base: position 23,240 of record JAVQKC010194621.1, on the reverse strand, counting down.
TGTCCAAGATTATTTCCTCTCCTTGTGCTGATAAACAGGTCACTGAAGTTTGAAGCATGTCATGGTGCCAGGCTGTATGAACAATACTTCTTGTACAAAAGCAGCAAAACAAATGTGCCATGAAATACCATGAAACAACAGTAGTGACTTGAACAGTAATAAGGTTAGTCTCAATCATTGACAATCCATTCATTTCCTGAGCATTGAATCTCTAAACACACAATTCTGCTCCCACATTTACTTCCTGACAGGTCTCAATTTTAAAACTATATTTTTCATCCTGCTTCCCTTTGATTTCAGATAGTGAGCAGCTTACTATCTCTTTGTACATCTCCCGCCCGGGCACATCTGTGCGTCTGTCTGAATGATTGAATACAGCTTAACAGGCCTGACCAGGAAACCACATGGTGAACATCACAAGGGAGATGCATCACCTGCTGAAAGTGAGTTCTTGGCTTCACCACTGTACACAAGAACACAGATGTTTGACATACGGGCACATGCTCTTGTTCGCATGCATGAGCGCACCAATGTTGAAGTGCATAGGTGGTGACAGTGCTGATTCTAGTGTTTTTCCATGCTATGCTCATAGAAAACAACCAACAACTGCTTTTACACACTGCATTTCTAGAATGATTTATTTCTAGATTTATCTCAGATCTTGAACTTGTCTTTCAGGAGTTCTTCATGGTCTTTAGGTTCTTATTGTCAATGCCCGTCTAGTTATGACTTTCATGCTTGCAATGTACTGTACTGTTCTTTATTTAGTTTTTGATTTTGTACTAGCTTGAGTCTTGGTTTTGTCCTGGGTTTTGACTTTGGTCTTCCTATTCTTTAACATTTCTATTCGAATAATTTCCTGAAAACGTGTGTGAGAGAGATTTCGGGGCAAAGAGTTGCTTCCTAGCGGTAAGGTCATGCTGGATGTAAGCATGTCATTGGATTTGGCAGAAACTCCAGGAGGCACAACCCACACAGAAAGGGAAAAGAGGTTCAAACTCAGCAGACGATATGGTCAAGGAAGAAATGAAAAACATACCTGTGAGCTGTCTTTACGCAAATAAACTGTCTCGGCGAGTGTTTTTGAACTATATAGTGTATTCTACTCACAAAAAGTTAGGGATACTTGACTTTTGGGTTTTGTAAAAAATACCTTAATATGGGTATCCAAAGACCAAAAAAAGCCAAAGCCAATTATAACGTTCACACAATATTCAACATGATTCCTGCATATCATGTTATTCTACTGTCAATATTAATGTACCTACGTATTTTGTGACTACTTTCTCATGACCTTTAGAACCTCAGGATACAAGTGTATGCGCACAATGAACCAAGGCGACGTAACCGCTCCGGTCTGGGAAATACTCAGAGGAAGTAGAGGAAGAGGAAATAGCCAAACCAAGAAATAAATAACTCTTTTGTGTGTCCATTAAATAAACATCACCGCACATTATAGATGATTGTAATGGCAAAGTTGATAAGAAATTTCCTGGTCTGTATAAATGAATGAAAATTCAGTCTTGGAAAAGGAAATATTTGATGAAGTCTGTAATATTTAACACATAATGCTAATTCAAGATACATTTCTATATTCAGACGTTTATTATTTTATTCCACATTGTTCAGAATTGAGCCAAAAATTACAAGAGTGATTGTGATCTGGTGTAAATATTAGCACAATTCTGGAAAAGTTTGCCTTTATCTTGACAATGTTTTTCAAGTGACAAATCTTCATTACCCAAAACCTATTGCCAAAAAAGCATCAACCAAAAATGTAAACTAGTCGTATTGGTTCAGCCTGACCTAGCCATTTACTTTGACACTATCTTGACAACTAAATTCCTATGATATCAATAAAGGTGATACTTGGTTGGCAAGCAGATGGAAACAAAAAAATAGGGCCTCTGGGATTTTCCAAACTGCTCTTTGAGTAACCATTATTTGTTCATTCACGATCACATAAATGTGGTGGTAAGCTTCAATCACTGCTGCTGTGGCAGACTGACAGAGACATGGTGACCATACCATGCCATAGCGCCTCTCCATCAACCACTGTGCAAACCTGCTAAACCACATATTGTGTGTATGAGGCTGCTTTTCTATGGCACCAAGTATAAGAAGTTTCAACAGCTAGCTACTATTATCCTGCAAATCACGGCCCGGTTGGGGGGACTTTCGCCTGAAGTCATGGCTCAGTCGGAGTGAGCCTCAGAAAACGTGCCGGAATGAGCAAATCAGGCCTATTCACTGGCTGTGCCCCAGTGGAAAACCACCCGTGTTGTCTGGCATACAGGATAAGGCCTGAATGCTCAATGCACAAGCAAAACAACTGCTGGCTAGGATTAGGAAAAAATGTTACAAAAAGTGTTGCAACAACTGGAATCATGGTCCAGAGGGTTTATTATTAGAAAAGGGATATAATAATTCAATGTAGCAGCCTAATTATAAGCAAATTACACGGTTTGATAACTTACTAACTGACAGGCTGTGTGTGTGAATCTGAAAATATAATTATAAATCAAGTTATGGCTGCAGCTATCAACCCCTCATTGTCTAACCAGCTAAGTCCCACTCGCATCTCATATCACATCATTTACATATCCCTGACTAGCTTTTCCTCACTTATAATACTTCCCAGAGGCAAAGCCAAGGACCTTTTTAAACACATAGTGAAAGGAAACCATTTCTAATTGCATTTCCACTTCGGTAGCCACGTGGCATTATGTCCGCACGCTATTAGTAGGATCACTGTAGCCGGGGAAATCAAAAAAGTCTCATTCTCCTCATCTGCCCTGCAAAAATATTTGGTCTGTAAAGGTCACGATGGCCATTTGAGATCTGGCTGGAAGACAAACAGGCTGTCATGCTTTTTCATTTCTCCACGGAGCTCCCCTTTATGCAGAAGAGTAGCTCAAATCGAGATAAAAGCCAAGCATCATTCTCTGCTGTGAGATAATTCTCTGATACTGTTGGCTGGGTTACCGCGGCAACCTCCAGAGGTGAGAGAGAGGACATAGCAGCATTTAAAGTAAATCTCTGTTACAGTAGCTTGAAGAATGTAGGTAAAGTTTTCCTCCCTTGGCTTCTTCTTCTTGCTGAACAAAATCAAAATTACACAGTGCACGGCTGGCTCCTAATTTAAAAACTTAACTTTGTCTTGAATCATCAGTAATCATACTAAATCATGGGAGATGGGAGCAATCAGCAAGGACTTAAGGTAAAAAGACAAAAGGAGATGAGTAGACAGTGAATAGAGTGAATAGTGTTGGCAAGAGAAGTAGGACATCTGCTCTGTGGCCAACATGCAGCAAGATTGAGCACCATGAGAATTCAAAATGTCAGATTCAAACTACCCAGAGATTAAAAAAGATTTTAAAAAGGCTAACGAGTTTGTCTTACCTCAAGAAAGCAGGTCCCAGCTGGTGTGTTCTCTTTAATTGAGGCGTTGTAGAAGCTGCTGGAAAACACCGGTGTATTGTCATTAACATCCTGCAACACTATTTCCACTTTGGCCGTGGACGAAAGCGGCGGCCGGCCACTATCTGTCGCCACAACTGTGATACTGGGAGCCGGCTCTGATTCGAAATCCAGCACTGTCGCCGTAGTGATGATCCCCGTAACCGGATCAATAGAAAACCAATCAGAGTGCGAGTTCTTGCCCTTGAGCAGGCTGTATCGGACGTCCCCATTGGGGCCTTGGTCCTTGTCTCTTGCAGTGACTTGAAGAACAAAGGAGCCCGGGTAGACCACTTCAGGGATAGTCTGTTTGTAAGCCTGCTGGTCGAATAGCGGGGGGTTGTCATTGACATCTATCACCTGTATAGTGAATGATGACTCCGCTCTAAGGGGTGGTGTCCCAGAATCAGTGGCCATCACCCGGAGGTCATACGAGTCTCGCTCCTCCCTATCCAGCACCTGGTCTACATATATCAGGTAGATAATGCTGTCCTTGGTGGTGAGAGCAAACTTTCCATCTCCGCCTTCCAGGGATACATTGACATTGGCGTACTCTCCGTAGTCCGGGTCAGTGACAGATATCCGGGCTACGTACTGTCCAGGTTGGGCCCCTTCAGAGATCCTGGGGGAGCCATCTTCGCTGAGAAAGATGATGGTCATTGTCGGCTGGTTGTCATTGTAGTCTCGGACATGGATGGTCACAAATGCATTGGTCACCTAAAGAAGACAAGTTAGGAGTTGTAGAATTAGCAAGTATTAGCAATGAAAAACCTCTTCTACAAATGGCTGGAGCCTATGCCAACAACTAGGGGCCTAAGGCAGAGCACACACACACTGCAAAGTGGCTAATTAGTCGTAAGTCTGAGGCTTGGAGGCACTCACTAACAGACTACCATTCACTCTCACATTCATTTACTATGGGCAGTTTAGAGTTACAAATTCCAAACACATTTTGACAGTTGGTAGCTGGAAAGAACCCACAGTAACAGAGAGAACAAGAAGACAATAGAGACTTACCTCAGGATGGCTGGCATTATCACGAGCCTGCACCACTAGTTCATGCACTCTCTTCAGTTCATAATCCAAGGGTCTATTAAGTGTAATGACCCCAGACTTCATATCCATCACAAAGTATCGATCAGGGTCGCTCTGCCGCCTGTTAATTTCATATAGCACTAGACCATTATCACCTTCGTCCTCATCAGCTGCAAACACCTACAAAAGAATCCAAAATAAAATCTTTAGAATAAAAAAAACCATTTAAATACAGCAATGTAACTTTCAATGCAAACCTGTAGTATGCTGCTCCCTTGTTGCAGACTTTCGGAGATAATCGCATGGTAACGGCTCTGGTTGAAAACTGGTGCATGATCATTGATGTCGGTGATAGTCACTTCCAAAGTCATGGATCCCATTCTTTTGGGCGACCCGCCATCATATGCCTCCAAAAGAAGAGTGTATGCAGACCGCTTCTCCCTGTCCAGTGGCCCGTTGACCACTAAATCCAGATTCAGCACCTTGTTAGCACTCCTTTTTGTCTCTAATCTGAATGCTTGACCAACATTTCCCTCTCTAATAGTGTAGCCTTGTGTTGTCAATTGGTCCTTGTCTGCATCTAGGGCAGGCTCTAAGTGAAACCTTGTCCCGACTGCTGTGTGCTCAGGTATCTTGAGCATTGCCTTCTTCTTAGGAAACACAGGCGCATGGTCATTTATATCATTGATAGTTATGGACACCTCAATGGTTGTTCCTGTCATCGTCACGGCTATAAAGCTATAGCTATCTCTCTGCTCTCGGTCCAGACGTTTTGCTGTGGTGATGATTCCTGTGGTCTCGTCTATATAAAGGTCGCTGCCCACGCCGGTGCCCTCGTGATCCGAAATGAAGTACAGAGTGGCAGTTTCACCAGGAGGTAGTCCTGCACTAATGTCTCCCACTATTGTTCCCGCTGGCTGCTCTTCATCTAACTGCAGCTCCAGCGCTCCAAGGACAGATGTGCACCGGACAAGGACAAGCAGGACATAGAAATAAAAGAGTGATTTCCTCCACCTCCACAGGCTGACCCAAGGCCTCGGTCGTGACCCTTCACTTTTTATCTGCATGGCTGGGTCCTGTTACACCTGGACACAAAAAAGAGAAAAGGCAAAACATTAGACATCAAACTTTTTGCTCTTCACTTTATTAAGTAGACTTTATTCCTAGTTGACACAAATTGCTAGCAATGACATGGCAGCAACAGTCAATGTGAAGAAAAAGACTTCTGAATATTTTAGAAATTGCTGTTCTACCCAACTTTTACAATCCAGATTGTGTACTACAGACACAAGGCGGTGAAATTCAGCTTTCTCCTCATGAAAATATATATTTTGGAAAGCTGAACATTTCAAAAGCACGAAAGAGCTAAAGTCTTTCCAGGATCTGGACAGATTTGAAACACTCCAAAGACAGATTCATAAACCTTATTTATCAGAGGAATATTACTCCACCAGGTGAGAACATATTTAATGGAAAAGTCTCACTGAAATCCAGAAGGAAAACAATTAACATGAGCATCAAGATTTAGGGTTTTTTTTCCAACAGCGATCACTATAGAAAAAAATTATTACACACTTATAAAAACAAGGAATGCCTGGGAAAATCGTCTATAGATGCTTCAACAAACGTTTATGAGACTAGATGTCATTTAAGACTGTAAGTTTAGACCCCATAGTCCCAAAAGCCTTAATCTCACACACAACCATAAAGATGATAGTCTCCCCATGCTAATGCTTCATCAGTCTTATCACTTATACTGCATTTAATAAGAAACAGCTACCCACAATGCATCTGTCCAAAAGCCCACCATGTGCCTGGGGGTAAGTTTAAACTTTTTTACATTTACGTAGTTAACTGCAGTGGAAGATGTGTATTACAGCTTGTCAAACTGATTTGAGGAGGTTCTAAAATTCACCCAACACAGTTTCTGCAGCAAAGCAACATCTGGAACTTCTAGCACATTCAAACAAACAGGAATAATTATTTGCAAATGGTATTTGACCCAGGTTCAGCAAGAGTACTTCTGCACAGTACCATAAAAATTAGAAATTATTCTCACAACTATTCTGGAAAGTTTAAACTCCGCAGCCCTTTCTCTCACGATAGCGATTCACATGTTGCTCTGCTTGATGAGATCTACAAATATTTACACTACGCTCAAAATGAGAACAACTGTTTACGAATATTGCTTGCGTATTTATAATGGAAGATTAATTGGGCACATAACTCTTCAAAACATCCCGCAATGAGGCAAAAAAAAAAGTCTGACATAGCTCATTCATCACCATTTACTAACACAGAGATGCAGCTTTTCAACAAACTTCAGCTTCGATAACAGCGTCAATACCTCAACTCTCAGGAATGTGAGTGACTATTAGCTGATATCTGGAGCTAATGTGTGGCTCCATGTGTGCAGGCAGCGGCCAGTAGCATATATACAGTTATAGGAGGCTAGTTGTGGATGGATGAAGGGTGTTGGTCGGTCATATTCACCCAGACGATCACTCCCACAGCGCAAGTAATATCTGCACAGTTAACTCTAGGAATGCCTTCCGACTCTAGAGAGAAGGTCTCAGGCATTTACACACACTGCCTTATGCATACCAGTAGATATATTAGGATAGGATAGGGTGAAAGTTTCTCCTATTCTCTGTGAAGAACCTGTTGTGGCAACTGTCCATTAAATAGCAACTACACGTACTGGACACCTTATTAAGTATTTACCTGCTTGTGACTCAGATAGCATTAAGCCAGTTGATTCAACCCTAACCCTAACAACCATGTTTAGGGTTTACAGATGGGTTTAAAAGGAAACCAGTTGCTGCCTTGCTGATGCCAGAGTACAAAAACTAGATAATAAACTAATCTATTAGCCTAGATAAGGGGTCTACCTAATAGTGTGGCCATTATATGTATATTGTGTTTGTACATGATACTGCCCATAATACAGTGATAATAAAAGGATGTTTATAACTCCATTTCAAAAAATACAAAGGAATGAAGTCATTATTTGTTGCTTTTAAATGGCCATTAAATACCACTACACTACATAAACACAACTACACTATATCATGAGGGTGACTACCTTTTGTTAGTTTTACTTTTACCCCCACACTCCCATAAGACTTATTAGACTGCACGTAACACTAAAGTAAACACAACTTTTTTTCTATATCCTATTGCAACCATCTTTCTTAGTTTCTGCACTGACCCTGGCCTCCTGCGGTAGTTTATAGGGCCTTCGAGGAGGAAAGATTAATAAGGCCTACAACTCCTTTGGGACATGCACAGGGACACTGATACTGGTCCCACTGGTGCCTGGGAGCTGACCTCTACATCTGGTCTAGACGACTACTCTGGACAGTTGCACTCCTACACACAGTCAAAGGGAAGCAAAGGCGAGATTGGGGAAAAGTCTGCAAAACACACCCTTCTTTTGTTCTATTTGGCTGTTTGTGTTTGTGGAGCTGTCTGACCCAAGAGGAGAACGGGAGAAGCTGAATGAATAGATTTGAATGAGGGTGCAGTGTGGAAAGGAAGACATGCTAATGAGAGGGGAAATACAAAGTTTGAGCTAAGGCCTATGGAGACTGTACTTTGATGAAAAAGAACTTAAAGAAGCCCTTGATTTTGAGGTTTCTACTATGTTAAAATTTTGGTTTCTCATCAAAACATAGCTGAAGTTGTATTTTGTTTCATTCACACATTTGAGTAATCCTATATGCTGAGATGCTGACCTTCTCGGAAGCTGAAAATGTTAGCCTTTCTACATAGATGGTTAAAGAAACCTCATATATATATATTTTTTTGCATTGTTTGCATTGGGTGTAGCCCTGATGTGGGCGTGTCCATCAGGGAAAAAGAGGACCTTAAAGGAACATGCACCTGATATGAAGTGTAATGAGAGAAAGCAACAGTTCCACAAAGAAAGACATGAGAAATGCAGTTGTAAAATGTATGAAGGTGCCCAAAAGTATTTCAAGTAGTTTGAAAAAAGTCCCTTTAAAGTCTGGCCTTAAAGGATTTATTTTTTATTTTTTTTTAATTTATTTAAAAGGGACAATGCACATTTTGGTGCACCAGTACCAAAATACATGTGTAAATGCACCGAAGTTAGCGTACAGCTAATTTTCATTCATAGTCCCTTAACATTTAGGACAGGACAAAACAAACACAACAGACTAATATATAAGTCACACTCTGGGAACAAAACAATAACAGAAGAAAATGGATGGATATTTAGGATAGAAATTACAATCTGAGGAGTGATTAGTGCATTTGCTTTGGCTGCACTTTCATGTTGTCATCAGAGAGCACTAAATTAAGAGTGTATAAATGACTGAAGTACTGCACGTCAGCAGGTCTCAATCCAAAAAGTGTGTCATGTCCACAGTTCTTGAGTGTCAGTGAGAGGTTAGATTGATGAACACAAAGCACGGCTCCCATCTGTCACCACCAATGAGCAAGTCTGTGGATGACGACATCATCACTAGAGAACAGCACTATTGTTTACCTTTGAAAATACTGGACTTGTGGGGATAAAGAATGTAAATCAAGACAAAAGGTTGTAAACAGCCTTTTTATGTTTTGTTAAGCTTTTCGAATTAAAATTGTTCAGATCTTAAATTTGGATTGTCAAAGAATTTGTAGTCAACCAAATGGGACACAATGTGAGCAGTTATCTGACCGATTTCTACAAGTTTTGTTCATACTAACGTGTTAACACATGCGATTAATACAAAATAATTGATGCATTATTGATCAATTAATGCAGATTAATCACAGTACCGCTATGGCCTACATCCTGCTCTGTTTGACAGAGCAGTGCAGAGGAGAGCATAGGGAGAAAGTGACCCTGTCCAAACTGCATCCTGGAGTCAGAGCAGAAGACATAAGTGTGGAGAATCACATAGATTACTAATAAATATTGACAGTTTCAACAGTGTTCAGCTCGTAAAGCCATACTACAGACCTCAATCTACAAAACAAAAAATTGCCTTATATTTGCAGAGATATACTGATTCAGTATATGTCTATGGGTCTTTTGCAGGTGACGTCACGCCCTCGCGTTTAAGGCGTTTGAGCCATGCTGGAGTGGCAGACTGGTGTTAACACTAAAATAAAGTTGTAATGGGGACAAATATACCTGCACTTGTATGCTTACATAAACAAAATTTAGCATCCTCCCTGTAACTTGTGTGCATCCCTGGTTGAAAAGAATAATCTTGCTTCCAACAATTAATTAAAAAAATTCCCACGAGCCTCCAGGATTTACAATTACAACGTTTTTGAAAGATGTACGCACCGACACCATAAAAGTAAAAGCAAATAATGTTGTTAATGTTGGTGGATGTAGCCTGTGCTAGCTGGTAGCTCCTATGGAGATGTTCCACTCCTACCTTTTCAGATTAAATCTAACGTCCCAAAGGCTGTGTCCCACATTTCGACTCATGCCAACACAAATAAGTCATTTATTTTGCCTATCTACAGGCTAGAAATAGACTGTTAGCCAGCAACAAGCTACTTGTGAAGTTGAACATAGAGGTTAAGCCTTAATTACACTTGCTGAATGTCAATATTCATTTTTTATTAATTACTACATCACTGTGTTTGAAACATGCCCTATATGTCCTGCTTTGTGCCCTTTTCTGCTTTATTTCCCACATTTGGTCCATTATTATCTAGTCACCCTAAGGATCTAAGTTGCTAATTGTGGTTAGCTTTGGTAAATACTGGTCCTTGGTGTCCATTTGCATTTCTCACTGACTTTTTAATGCTGAATATTGCTATTGTTGAGGCAATTGTGCCTCAATCTCTACTTTTTGTTGCTGTTTGACTTAGTTTGCTTCTATTTTCCATGATACCCTCCAAGATGGCGCGAGTTAGTCACGTGTTTGCAAAAGACCCATTGAAAAGAATAGGCTCTATACACCTGACCCGACAAATATGTCACTTCAGCCGTCTTAAACCGTGTTTTTCTCAGAATATGCAGTATTTGCTGTAGTTTCACAAAAACAACAGAATTCAGTGGTCTAGATGTCCTGTCTAAAGTCTTTGCAATAAATTCAGTCTGCACTCCCCAAACAGCCCTGTGTAGAGATGAGGAAGTTGCACTGTGACTGTATAACTAGACCAGTGCGGCTGGAGCAGGAGCAGCGATAGCGGGGGGGGGCTAGGGAAGGTAGATCGGTCTGGGGCCCCACATTAAAAAAAATCACAATAAAGCACATTTGAAAAATTTATCATGATGAATCACAACCCAAAGACGACGGTGAAGGTTGTCATTCTTCCAGGTAGAGGTCATTCTGAAAGTTGATGCAGATGCCCTTTTTCAACTTTCAGAATGCACAGCCCAAAGGTGTGATTCATCTGATTAATAAAATTAATCGATTGACAGCACTAGTTCATACACAACAGAATGTCCCTGCAGGGCTACCATAGCTCAATAGGCTCCAAAAAAGGAATATGGAGACACCTTACAATGTTAAACTACAATATTAAATCTTATAATAGTGCATGTATTTGCCTATCAAAATGCAAGTAATCTTTTTCATTCACCTAGAAATCCTTCACACATTCACATTATGGCTTTTACATGTCTTCCTGGGGTTGTGCTAGTACACACACCCCTTCTTAAAAGTGTTTTTTAACTTAATTTGACATAAAACATTATTATTTCACACACCTGCAGATGTGCGTAAAGCCTGTGACATCATCTCCCTGCGACCACATACTAGACCCACAGTAATCTGGCCTACAAGGGCTCCAGCAAGTCTCAGCCACATTATATCTGGCATTGCACCCCCATAATCTGCCTCTACTGCACACAAGCCTCAAAGCCTCAAAGACACAGGCTAAGTGCTTTAACCATATAATAGCAAACCCTAGTGTTTTCTATAGGATATGACCATTACATTTGATGTTGTCTGTGTATGCTAAGATTTCTGTTTAGCCTTTTCCTCGTGCAATGCCAATCCCAAAAATGTCCACTCTATCTTCCTATCCATCCAGCCCCTCCTACTTCCCACTAATGGATTTAGCAGAGCCAGTTGGGCATGCCATAGTGACTGTATCCAAGCCAAATAGGACCCAAAGTCACAAAGTTCCATGTGAAATGGTCACTTCATATACTGCAATGTCTAGCTATGTTTCCTGTGCATTTAAGGAACAGCACACAGAGGACTGTTAGATTCTTTCAGCTTTAGTTTTTGGCGGTTAAAGAGGTCTGGCACTGGTTTTATACAACGGGCCAACAGCCACACATTCAGACCTGAACCTGCTTCTGTGTCGCGGAGAACAAACATTGGCTGTCCATTTGATTGACAGTAGCCTGACAAAAGAAGAATGAGGAGGAAAAGTGTTGAAAGGACATTCTGCTAATTCTGCAATACCACAAAAAACAAGCTAAACGACCCACTGTTTTCTATTTAGGGTCAGTTCTAGTTTAAATAATGTTACTGTTTAGCTATGGCAGAGTAACATAAACAAAAACCTGATCCAATGGCTAACACCACCTTGCTAACTAATTACTAAAACTACTCTATATCTTTTTTCAAGCTTTATGAATATTTGGGACACTTCTAGTTTTTCTAAATGAGAGCCTAAAAAGCAAATGGATGCCTTGTTCCATTAAGACCCTGGCCACAAGCTCTCCTACATTATACCATGGTATATGTTTTATTTGTTTTTTTTTAACTGAGTTAGCATAACAGGACCCCTTTAATGGTCCACTGTACTACCAGTAGCTTTGTTTAGCCAACTTTTCATTCTGTCAAGTTGCAGTAAAAAGTAATAAAAACATCCTGTAAACTCATAAAAGTCACACTATTTGGATTTTTTCTGACAAGAAAACTCAACACACATATACATAAAAGTCACCAAAATAAAATTTACGAAGTCGTTATCACTACACACACTGACTTCCAGACATCAACTTCAGGCATCTGTTCTGCTTGCCATGAAAAGAAAAACATTTTTATGACAGCTCTTTGCCAATCTACAATTACACGATGGCTGGAGCGACACCAAATACTTAAGTGACTCAGAATGGAAGGTTTGGGTGAGGGTTTTCAGGAAGGTTTGGGTGAACTGTGGTGTAACCGACAGCTTTGCAAAGTAAAAAAAAATAAAAAATAAAAAAAGTCTTTGTGAGGGAAAGCTGAGCGTCTCAGTTTCCATGTTGTACGGTGGTGTGTGTTTTTAGTGGGGACACAACTTTGACCCCTTGTCTAGCCTTGCATCGCCTTTCACTATCCTCTACCCCAACCCCAGCTGTCTCGAGCACTTAGAGCGTGCTGTAAGCTAGGTTATCTTAGTGTATATTTAAGACCTCATCTACACATGTTTCCTCACTTCCTGCTTTTCTTACATTCAGAGTCATGGAGGGTATCTCTTTACAATTTATTTTCATAACGGGCTCAATTAAAAGGGAATAGACCCAGATCCGGTTATCCCAAAGTATTTCCTGCTTTTAGATGTATGTATGTCTATCTGTCTGTATGTCTGTCTGTCTGGAAGGTTGCATACTAAAATATATATGTATGTTTTCCACCAAAGCGAAATCAATATTAATACTACTTTGCACTTTAAGGGTTCACTAGTGTGTCATTCAAATGGTTACTTCACCCAAGGGACCTCTGCAGATAAAGCTCTCGCATCCTAGAAACCTAACCCTTCCATGTTAAGTGAGTAAAGTTTGAATTAATTATGATGAAGAGAGAGCCATGTTTTTGTTACTCCGATAACTCCCTGAACACAGCAATGGAATGATGTAATTAGTTGCATTTAATCATTTTACTTGAGTGCTGTACTGAAGAATTGACTGAACTCTTTAAGTGCCTTCATCTTTTATGTTGGCTCTGACCACTGATCAAATGAAATCAAATAACTTTGACAAAGGTGATGTAATGTAAAAACTGTGAAAAATGGCTGACAGTGCAAGGGCATCTGAAGTGGAGGTTTCTTCTAGCTTGACTCTGCTAAGCATAAACAAATAATAGTGTGCATAGTCAGTTTCTCATTGACGCAAGGACAAAACAGGGACTAAATCAAGACTAAAACTGGTCTGAACTATAGGATTAAACCCTGCCTAAACCAGATATAAACCAGGCTTTACCCAGGTCTGAAAAAAAAGCCTCAATAATGTTGAAACTGGGGTTCAAACTGGAACAAAACTTGGTCTAAATCATTAAAGTGAGTACCATAGTATAAATGTTGCACAACTTTTATATGTACCACCCTTTCAGAAACACTATGGTAGCACGTATTTAGATTAAATTCTATTGATTTTACTGATTTTTCTAGTAATCACACACCAAATATCCATGTAAAAGCTTTGGTCTATAAAGGTTTAGTCTGGAGTTTTGTTTTATGATGCATTTCTTATAAACTTTGCTGTCAGTGACATCAGTGAGTCTGCACAGTATGAGAGAGCACTACATCATCTCAAAGTCTTCTCTGGTTAGATTCAAAGACAAACCTAGAGCCAACATGCCATTGAACAAAAGGTTGCTCTAATTGTTTGCATATTAGCTTAATGTGCTGGCTTCTTGTTTTATAAGTTTAGCCCTATTAAGTTAAGCCCTGGTTGTACATTCTCTCCATATTTCTGGGTTGGTGGTACTTGAGCTTTTTCTCCATAAAACAGTATGTTCTATAATCCTCACTTGGTAATGGTTTTGCTGCATGTTAGCTACATAGACTACATTTCATTTTGTCTGCAGAAACTCTTCTTCAATTCAAATTAAAGTTGCATATGGTGCTAAGACACTACTTTTTGACATTCCTACCAGGCTCCATGGGGATGTTCGCCGGGGGAAAAACAGCTGCTAAACAGAAACTTTGTGGCAGCTCCAAGCATGACAATTGTTGTGATGACTTTATTTACCCACACAGACACTCATAAACTCAAAAACAGCCAAAGTCACCTAAAGCTATAGCACTAGTACAAGGTCCCATGTGAAAATTCGTCCCAGATTTTACTGCCCGATAGGATAGACCCAGTCAGACAAAGAAAGACATCAATCAGAGATGTAAAAAGGTACTTTTCAATTAAGTTAGAAAAAGTAAGAGAAGCTAAACTGTGCCTGCCTTAGTGAAAGATAACACTCAATTTAAAAATGTGGGACAGGACTACTTTTAGTTTTTTGACCATATACTTTTTTGTATGTATTTTTGGTGGATGGAAAACAGGACTTATCATCACACCTTTTCAGTTAGATAGTATCCTTTATGTTTGGATAGATTTGATTAATAATGTTTAGAATAAACATTACAAGCCAGTACTCTGTGCCAGTCCCAAGCTCCTATAAATGGTTTCATTGGGGAGGGCATACTCAGCAGAAGAAGTATTTTACAAGGGTACTTCTATGTGTTTGTATAGATTGTTTGTCACCCAACAAACATCACAATCAAACATTCAAACATTTAAACCTTGTTTTGAATGCTAATTACCAGAAATCTTCTCAATTCTGGCCAAAAACATTGTTCAACATTCACTGTGCCATGACCTAAAGTCCATTAGATGTCCAGAACCTGTACACTGACAAATATTCTTGAATTAATTATTACATCAATTAATCAGCTGTAAATCAGCTGTAAAGATTTTTTTTCTGATAATCTTTTCATGGTGAGATTGGAAAGAATGGCTGGGACAAAAGGTTGGGAGAGTTGTTCTTAAAGGTAAGTGTGCAGCTGCTATAGACCATCACTCATCGCTCCGGATCATCAGAGCACGCTGGATCAAACCAGGGCAAGAGGTTTAGCTGAACCCGGGCCACAAGACACTGTCAAACTCTATCAAGTCACTAGTGAAAGTGAGATAAATGGCCTTTATAGTGAAGAAAAAACAAAGCACACTGGCCAGAAGTGGATCTCTTAAATCAATTGCACCAGAACATGCAAGCAGAGCAAAGACTGGAAGCAATTAAAGAGTAGGAAGTGGGTTTATCAGTGTTGTAATGTGTTTTATATTTACATGATAAAATATAAATGCATTAGTCTGACATCATTGTGGTTTATCAAATAATTAGACCTATATACTGTATGTGAAATTTGATCTGTGTTCAGGAAAAATAAGTCCCCTTTTTTCTGTGTTGTAGAATATAAAATGTTCACTGATTAAATGTACATGAGCACATTTGGAGCAATCAAAGTGGTCAGACAAAACACACTCAGCAGATATGTAACACACAAAATGACTCACACAAACATTATCTTTGCATTCCAGCCAATCAGCAACTGTGTTACAGCCAACTAACTTCTACTGAGTCATGTTTGTTATTTGAAAAACCCATAAAAAATACACACAAACATAAATAAATACTGTGCTGTTGAAATAAGGTAAAGTATATTAAGTAAAATTGTTATCTTAAAATACAGAAAAATTATAGTGTATTCTAGTCACTATTGTCGTTGACAGATCTGGGAAACTATCTGACTCATCACTGGCTCTAAAAATGGAAATCTGAATTGGATTTTTGAAGTTATTAAATTCTCTATCAACTCCCTGGTTAGTGTCTCGCCAGCAGCTGCTCGGCCCGGGGAATGCTTTTGTATTATGTTACTCCATTGTGTTTCTTGTGGTAAGCCTGAGAATTAAGTCAGCCTGTCTTTGGGTTAATTTGCTCTGGAGACTTGAACAGGCGGGGATACCCACTGGTTAATAATGGTCCAAATGAAAATCATATGATAATGACTTCATAGAGGAAAACATAAATCAATGGATGTCCAAAAAAAAACTGCACTACACTATTGAGGGACACACCTTAAAGACAACATGGTGCTGGTTGCTTTGTGGTTTCCTCCATTGATCCGGAACTCACATCTTCTTGGCAAAGCTCACTTTAATGGAAACCTAGTAAAATAAACTACATTTCAAAAAGACATATCTGGTCCAGAGAGGATAATGAGTTCTTGAAGTATTTTTGATGAGATGCCAGTTAAGATTAAAATTAATATTCTGAGCATCAAACACAATCTATACTAACTAGGGATGCACCGATATGGAATTTCTTGGCCGATATCGATCCCAATATTTTATTTACCAATTTGTCCGATTCCGGCTATTTTTCTTGAAACTAATAAATCTACATAATATATGCTGCTTTAAATGCGTTTATTAATCCGTCCTAAAGTTCAACTTTTTGAATTGTCTCTTCTTTCTCTGACTTTCTAAACCCAAACATTAGAAGTTATCCTTTTAGAACAACAGATTAACATCCATCTGTACAGGCCGATAGCGATATCAGTTAAAAATGTAATTATCATATACCCATGTTGGGCCGATATATCTGTGCATCCCTTATACTAACTAAGAATAGAGCTATCCCTTTGTGATATGTCCAGCCATCCTGTAATGTTGACAATTAATTGCTTGCAAAATGATCACTTCAACTGTTATTATATTTACATTTTGTTGCACTGAATCACTTTTTCTAGATATTTTGCTGGCATCAAAAAATATATTGTTTATGCTATATGTTATTGTTTAAAAATATATATATTGTTTTATATTAACATTGTCACACATTTTTTCTGAATTGGGTTTGTACCAACAATCCCTAACTTTCCCTAACTCCTCTTCCACTCTCTCCTGCCAACCAGCCACACTTGTAACCATCTTGTGTGAGTCCCTTTAACTTGCACAACACGTCTCAACACCTGAGCCACCCATGCCCTACATGCAGCTCTATGCTCAGTGCGAGTGTTTGAAGTCACTGTGAGCTCAGATCATCTCACTTACCTCATTAAAAACACATGAGAAACTACAGACAGTCTCCCTATGCTCTCTTCCTCTTTCCTGTTAGGTCTCTTCTCCGTATATATGAGCCCCGCCGAAAAACTCCTGGATTGGCAGCACTTACAGCATTTCATTAGTCGCTACTTCTGGCTTAGTTATTTCGGATATACTAATGTGAAATGTATACTAAATGTGCTTCGGGAATATTTGGGCTGACACGCTTGTGGCAAACAATGGTGATATAAAATAATAATTAATGAATGGTAGGTAGTAGACATCTAGGGGGAAACTAGCAGGTCAGACATAAAGTTGAAGTTGTAATTGGACTGCAGATGAAAGTTGGATTTGTGAGTAGAGCCTCATTTAAGTTCAGTTAGTAGAGCCCAACTGCAGAGGATGTGTAGCTTGCTCTGGCATCCGTTGTTTGAGTCTGGACTCCGACAGTTTGTCAAATCAAGTCACCCCCCGCTTCTTCTCCCTGATTTCTAGTCCCCCTACTGTCCTAAGCCATAAAGGGGCAAAAACTTCCAGCGTCAATAATTCACAATGTAATACCACAGGACAACTGCCATGGTATAAGCATGGTTTAATTCTGGTTCAGTCCTGGGTTATACGATTCTAGATATCTTAATGTGGTTCCCAATTTAAACTCTTATACATTGATTGACCAACTTTTTATAGAGCCAAACAGTGACCTTAAATTTAGTTGAACTTAATTCAACTTCTCCACAACAGTTGCCATTCTCAGAAAATCTGACTTGAAGTATTCAAAGTGTTGGCAAATCGTATTCACATTATGGTTTTCACTTTTCACTTTCTCTTAGCCTCAACGTCTCTGGCTGGTGCTCTAACAAAACACTAAAGTTATAAGCCCTCCATTACCAGGCGCTGAGAACATTATGAGCATTTTGACTTGCCTAACATTTGCCTAACTCTGTGATTATTGATAAAAGAAATAAACTTACAAAGCAATATCCCGGGGCCACACATGAGCCTCATACCAGAGCAGACACATTTCTTCCATTCATCTACAGTGACAAACTAAAAGTATGCTTCAATGAGCTAACCACATCTTTGGCAGTCAGTATCCAGTAGTCGCAGGTCCAAGTCCTCAGTGGATGGAGAAACAGGAGACAACAGTAAGATTTAGAGATACTTCCCTCTGCAGCTTCCTCTAGGAACATAACAAGCTATTTCCAGTGCTCTTGGTCCATTAATGTAACAGTGAGCCAGCTTAAGCATTGGTCTGGCCATAGCGAAGATTGGATCGACTTGTGCTGTTAAATAGAAAATTGTATGATAGAAAGTCACATTATATAAAACTTGCATTTGTGAAAATAGGGCAGTGATTTCTGGAGATGTTCCATGAAGTGATTTCCAGAACAAAAGAATGTCTGTTTTTAAAATCAAGAGCATCAAATATATCAAAACCTCAAAGAAATTCTGCCTTTCTAGAATGCTCTTTTTATACTGACGTTTGGCAAATTAACTAATTTCTTGCAAAATTATTTTCCAG
The DNA here is from genome assembly GCA_036025475.1 of Philypnodon macrostomus. Lineage (NCBI taxonomy): Eukaryota > Metazoa > Chordata > Actinopteri > Gobiiformes > Eleotridae > Philypnodon > Philypnodon macrostomus. Next base: position 4,491 of record JAVQKC010194621.1, on the reverse strand, counting down.
CTTAATGGTAAAAAAAAATACTACTCCAACCTGAAATGTATACATGTATACGTGTATTTTAGAAAAGGCATCTCATTATTCATTATTATCCATGGCTTTTTGTCCAGTTTTTGAATAGTCTACTTCTGTTTGATAGGTTAGCTGAGGAAAAGACATTGTGAAATCCATATGGGTATGTGAAATGTAAAGATCACTGCGTTCTGAGATTGACCCTACTCCCATCCCAACTATTTATCTGGTTTTAGCAAATGCACTTCAGAAAAAGCATCTCATTTTCCAGTTTGGATTACAGACAAGAACACCCCTTCCCTATAAGCTTGAATCTGTCTGGGTCTCTTTCCCTCAGCTAACCCAACCAACAGAAGTCTTAAACTGGACAAAAGGCCATGGATAAAGATGAAGCCGCTTACATCATAACTGGGCCCCAGTACAAACACTAAAATCTCAAAGGCCCGGCGAGTCAATCATTCAACGTCTGACACGCGAGCTCAGTAATTTCCTTTGATTGGGTCTTGAGTCAGTTTTGCTCTAATATCTTTTCCAGAGAGCAGCAGATAAATAGCTTTTCACATTGTCCTTCTTATGGGAGGTGAGGTATGCATCTACCAAGGCCTGCACTGAACATACCTAAAGACTCCTTTTTAAAGAGTGTATATTACGATTTATAGCATGTTACTGCCATGAGTAATAATGTTTAAAGACCTACACATATGAACTTGTACACCATAATTCAAATGTTATAGCAATAAAGATAATACTTATTTATGTAGCTATTTCAATATTTCAACTTTGGATTTCCCTTCATGCTAGCACTAACACATTCACACAAATGTTACAATGCTGAACTGTAATTAAATTTCACAATTATTATCAGCAACGTGGCAGACAAGATCGTAGCCGCCATGGCAACGAACATCCCCCTCAAGCGTGTATTTAATGGAATGCGGAGCAATCCGCTATGGGGATTTCTTATCAATGGGAATCTTATTTGCTATTAATACGAGTCCGGTCTTTTTAGTGAATGGTCGCTTCAAAAAATAGTAAAAAGTGGGTTTTAAGGAAGCCAAGCTGCTGCCTCATCTTGATGACTGAAAATACACAACATCCTTTCAATATTGGGTCCAGTTTTGTGTCTAGGATGGTGGTCCAAGAGGTAAATAACACCAACACAAGACCCCAGGCATCTGAAGTGTGCACAAAACAAAGGATGCAGAGTAAATATTTCCACTTGCTACTTGTGGAGCCACCGAGAAGGAAAACCATTGTATTTATGTTTCAGTAGCCTTTCCCTTTGTTGCTGTCATCTGCTTCCCATTTAACACTGTGGGAATATGTGCCATGGCAAATTCATTACTATTGATCCACATATCTGGTATTTTTGTACACCCATGGGCATTTTATTAAGTAGACCTTGTACCGTCCACCTGTCTCATGGTTTTGTTAGACCATGATGGAATGAGTTGACCTCTGGTATCAACAGTACTTTTTTGTCCACATCATGTACAAGTACTTATATTTCTCATTAACAACACAAACATTTCAGAGCTGTTTTTTTTTTTACAGGGATTGTTTCTTCATGTGTGTAACAACCACAATAAGCTCAACAATGGCTTGAGCTCACAGCATCTGCGGGTCACTGTGGGTGGCGAATGCGCAGTTTGATTACACTGTATATATATCAAGAGGATAACGTAAACTCACTTTTGCATGAGATTTGCGATGAACAAAACTCCTCCTTGTACAAGTAAAACCATAACAATAAACATTAAGAATCCCCTAAGACTCGGGACGGGGATATACTCTTCAACATAGTCCCAGCTGATGAAAGCTTCAAGCAGAGTTTCAAAAATATATTTGGAAGACTTGATGCTTAGCCCTAAATACAGTAAGAACTAAAAGGATATCAAATGAGATGCAGAAGCCAAGCCAGAAACGAACATGCTCCCGATGTGAACCACAATTAACCCAAATAGACAATAAAAGGGTTGAGGGTTGAGGGGAAATGTGTCACACCAGATAAGCTTTATCCGAAGAAAAATGTTAATTGAAGCTCCTCCCGCAGCACTATTTTAGACAGGGCATGTATTTGTAGTATGTTCATGATATCTATAGGATGCCAAACATTTAGCTGAACATGATGAAGTACAATGCTGATGATAAGGCTATAGTTGAGGAGCAGGAGGATTTTGAATAGCTGTTCCAATACTGTTTCATAGACTCATACTTGACCATATACGATGCACTTTGGGTACTTAGGAGCTATACTATTCTCTCAAAGAGCAGTTTGGTTCATTTCTTCCAAACTCTGGCATCAGCATGACATTTTCACCCACAGATGTGCCGCTCATTTACTTTTTTGCAACCATTCGCTTTTCACTTGTGGGCATAGAAAAACAGTAGAGCTGCAGTTTTTGAAATACTGGAAGACTGTTCATCTGGCTCCACGCCATGTTCAAAGTCACTCCAATCTGATGCTGACTATGAACAATGTTTGTCTTGAACATATCTGCTGGACTAAATGCACTGACTCACTATCATGTGCAAGGCTAATTAGCTATTGTGTTAACCAGCAATTCAATAGGTGTACCTAATAAACATCCAATAGGTATATGCACTAATCTCTTTACCTTTACCTTATATCTTATAAATGGTTGTACATAATTGAAAGTTAGTGCAAACCTAATGTTCTCCTGGTTATACGTGTAACAACAGCTCTGCATCTGGTCAGAGTTAGAATCGTCTCGCAGCCTGCTAACAGTGGGGCCCATCAGCAGCAGCAGACGTGCACAAGTGGACCACATTGGACCATGTAAGTGTAATAAGGTGCATATCTATATCTCTTCTAACGGCAGAAAACCAGAAGCTGTGTCCGCTAGCAGACACTAGATATGACAAGAATAACTGTTGTGGCCCGGTGCTTAAATATGCCTCTGGGTTCCCATTTTAACTCTTGGCCATGTAAGCATATACACACAAAAGTGGGGACTATAAATACAGTTGTGTCAGGATTGATTTGCTGCATCACCAAACAACCCTAGAATCACTTTTGGCTTCTCGCTGTGCTGTTCTATACCGACTCTTTCTCAGCTTTCATAATGATATATATAAAGGACGTCTACAGTAGGCCACACTGTCATTATTTCTGCTGTAAAGTTTGAAGTGATATGATAAATGATGTGGGGGGGTTTCTACTTTGAAGGTCTCTATGGTATAGACTTGCACTGTAAGCTCAATGTCGACCACAGCTGTCTACATTCATCCTTGTGCTCTATGTCAGTCATTCCTACAATTGAACCAGAGGAGGACTGAACCAGGATGAAACCAGGGCTAAACTATAGGACCACTCCAAGACACGCCATGATAAAACAAAACCATATAAACTAGCACAAACCAGGACTAAAGTTAGGACTAAACCAGATCTAAAACAATCTGTGCTAAATCCAGAACAAAGCAGTGAACATCAAATTACAGACTATCTCAATAAAACTACCAGAGCACGTGTACCAATAACCCAACCCAGACCACAGTTTGAGAACCACTGTACCTTTGAGACATCTAAGCGTACAGTAGCCTACGAGTGCCACATCAAGCATTTTCTGTTTAGCTTTCACACTAGCGTCCCTATGCTAATCACTGATCGATTCGTCTCCTGCATCAGCGTGCTCCATTGAGCCCGCTTTATACGACAGTCTGCTATGGTTCCTCACATCACAGACCATATTGTGTGAATGGCAAAAGAGAGATGTACGCTACAGCATAACACCAGCTCATTTCTGTTGCTCATCATTCATTAGCGTCGGTTTGCGGGAGGCTATAACGTGAACACACACGGGAGAAAAAGAAAAGAGCTGTCACTTACATTCGTCTGAGCCGCTCCGGTGCTTTGGGTGTGCGTTTTTGGAGACCCCCCTTCTTCTCCAAAGCCTGATTTGCATGCAAACGGGTTTCCAATTCACCCCGGACACACAAGCTTTCCGGACACTTCTGTGTATTTAGTGACGCTTGCCAAATAAACTGGACTTTTTTCCTCTTCTTTACATCATATCCACAAGCCGTTTCCAGCCACGGGTATCCTCCGTTGTAAGCCTTGTCAGGTGAGAGCGCGGTTCTCCTGCTACTCTTTTAAATGCGGCGAAAGTAAAACGCTTAGAACGATGTGATGTGTGTCTCTTCCTCGTATCTCCCTTTCAGCATCCCACACAGACACGGGGTAGTGACTGTGAGCGTGTGTACAGAGGAGAGGCGCTCCGGGGCACCGCGCTGCTTCACACACCGAGTGAAAGCCGACTCCTCTGCCACCAGGCCCGGCCCCCGCGCCATCCCTGCTCCCTCCTCCCTCTCTCTCCCTCCACACACGCGTAACCGCACCACACACACTCCGGTTGGTTAATTTATTCGGGGAGCTACACAAAAGGTGTGTGTGTGTGTGTGTGTGTGTGTGTGTGTGTGTGTGTGTGTGTGTGTGTGTGTGTGTGTGTGTGTGTGTGTGTG
>JAVQKC010194598.1:0-28111 GCA_036025475.1 Philypnodon macrostomus | reverse complement strand
CAGACAAATCAAAAAAGTGATTAAGGTGCCCGTTGGTAACAGTTGTAGCAGACGTACGGGGCAGACGTACGGGGCGACGTATGGGGCAGACGTACGGGGCAGACGTATGGGGCCGTTTTCGCCGATATACACCTTGCTGTCGGGGACGACAGCACAGGCCTAGTTCTATACTGTCATGAATTATTGAAAGTAATTTATTGAATGTACTCACTTCAGAATCACCTGGAAACAAACAAAACTTAAAAAAAAATCAGCCTAAAGCATTAGAAGTTGAATCTTCTCCAACAGTACTGTTCACAGTATTAGGCTGCTCTATGCTTTGTCTTTTTAAAGGGGTAGCTTTTTATTGAAAATAATGTTATGAAGTCTTACTAAAACAACAAAAAATCTGTATTTAGTTTTTATTATTTATTTGTAAAAAAATATTCCTATATTATTTAAACCATTTTATTTATGTTAATACAGTATATTCATATTTTTGAGTGACATGGCATACATATTTTGTTGTGAGAGAGGATTGCGTGTTAATCCTGTATCACTGTGTGAGCCTCTAAACTATAAACCAATGCCCCCATACGAACATGCACTATCGCCATCACACGGCCTGGTTAATGATTCTCTGTTGAGCTGGACGGGGTCATCAAAAGACATGATCCAACAATTATGCTGCTGTGTAGTAAGCTGACACCCCATAAAAGCACCTGATCTGCCTGCGAGCCCGCATTCATCTCTGCGCTCTCTCCCTCGCACAAGGAGAGACTTTTACTCATTTGGAGATGTGAGTCACTTTTCATTTTTGAGTCTGATTCAAGTCCAAAAAATAATGAAGCACACTGTAGCGGAAACACGTGAAAATAGTGACCAGCGCAGAGGGGAGGTGGGGGGGTGGAGGGGGTGAGATGGTGCAAAATCCTTGATCACTATTAAATGGCTCTTTGGTTTTTATATCTAACAGGATACCCCTCCACACAACACCCCCACCTCAACACTGCTGCCCCTGGAAGGAGGATGCTTTAGCTGTGTACCAACGACACAGAAGCGCTTTAATCATTGGATACACAAACATCTGCTACGCAAGCCTGCAAGCAGCTAAACATACTTGACTGGTCAAAAAGCCAGTAAATTACATTGACACAGTGACACGTGTAATTAAAAGAATCCACGCAGCTTTTTACCTTTCCCGCTCAGGCACGTGTGTGCACGAGAGTCTGCAACTCCCACCCCGCTAATTACCATTATCGGTGCAATGCTAGGGTTTGACTCATTAGTTCCATGTGCATTTAATTAGAGGAAAGCTGAAATTGGATTTAACTTATTACTTTTTCATGGATCACTTTCTTGTCATCACTTCAAATTGGATTGCAGCCCCAGGTAACTAATTATGCCAGCCGCAGGATCAGGAGTGGAGAAATAGGTAATTAGGAACAACACTGTCGGACCCTTGCTGATAGTCCGGTAGCAGCATTGAGGCGATGGGGGGGGGGGGCAGATCTGGAAAAGCACGGCTGGTTAGAAGATGCCGATGCCAGGCAGGAGTCTCCCTCCTTCAGGGGATTATATGGCATTCATCTGGGTTAACGTGTCGTGTCAACATGGTGTCTCTGCAATCACTTTTAGTTTTTTCGCTCATTCAGTTTTGTGCCTAGATTTCCCTCCATTATTCATGCCACCACCACTACAGTGTGAGGTATGGCCAGCAGCCAGCTCGGTTCCTCTGCATTGAATGACACGTTGCTTTTATCTGCAGCGTGTCTGTTTGGGATTAGAAAGTGGATATCGGACTGATCTAGTGGAGAGGAGGCTTGCACAGTGAGAGGGAGGTGTAAAAATGCTGAGGATTCAAAGTTTTCGGTGCAGTGATACTTGAGGGGACAAAATAAGTTGAGATGCAAGTGTTTTATCTTAAAGTGTATCATCATCTTTTAATGTGTTTTTTAATATTATTCTAATTACTAAGAAAAGAGCCCCCATTATACTTTTGATTAAAATTGTAAAACCAAGTCATGAATGCTATGGTTGTTGATGTGAAATCAGGAATGGGCTCAGTTTGTCCTTTCTGGGCACAAACGTTATTGGTGTTTTGTTTTTTTTAATGAATTTTTTTTTTTACGTAATTCATTTACATTTTGGCGCATACAATATTTTTCTGCAAACTGTAATATAAATAAAGTTGAGTCAATATTTCTCATGCAGTCCCTCAGAGGACCAGCGGACATTTCTCCTTTATAACCACAGAATCCACGGTCCATGCATGTTTTTTCTTCCTTCCCTCTCTCACTGTTTTCACACCATATTGTACTGACTTCACCGAGGGCATCTGCAGGTCAAAAGATAATGTCTTTTCAGTTTACAGGATGAAAGCCTTTCAGTTCTTGAGAACCCATTGAGCGCCCCTCCCCCCACATTTGTGCTTCACATCCTTCATTCGCGGTGTGCTGTGGTGAAGCGCGAGGTGACACAATCCAGGGGCCAAGTCTGGGCCTGACAGGACGGAGAGAAGCGCTCTTTTTCTTTTCCCCTACTGTTTTTGCACTGCGCCCGTGGCATTGTCCTGACACTTGTATACCACAGTGCCCCAATCTGTAAGTCATTAGAGCACTAGGCCTGAGCTGGAGACGGGCCAGTCCTGCAGGGCCAACTGAGGCAGCATTTTTGAGGGGTCCCACAGCAGCGTGTTCGGCCACTGGCCCGTAGCAGGTAGTAGTAGCCCATTGGCGTGGTGACAGTGAGCCAAAACTGGATGAATGCCCCCTTATGCAGCTGTGCGATAAGCATTCTCATGGGGACATCTGGACGGCGGTGTCTTTTTTATTTGCTTTATAGTTGGAATAAATTAAAAGTATTTCACAATAAAGGAGATGCTGACAGGAGAGAGAGGGAGGGAAAAAGGCGTTAATATAGAGAGAGAGTGGTGGCATTCTCCCAAAAACACTCCAACCAAATCAAAGCCTTTGCCAGTTCCTAATTGATTCACTTAACAGCTCCTTAAGCATGCCAAGATTAACCAGTCTATTAACGGTAAAATCTCTACAGGTTGTTCACCGCAAAAATGGAGACAATTCACTGCAGATGTGAAGAAAACCACATACACCCGCTCCTTGTTCCTTTACAGTCTATTGAAAAGTGCCTCTCCTTTTTACAGATCTTTTTAGTGAAATTTGAATTGTTTGAATGGGGTAGACAATAAAAAAAAAACAAATTTGATTCATTTGGCACAACAATACGTCTCACAGAGTCGTCGTCGTATGTACTCAGAAAAGAGATCAACGTGAGCAGAGTGGAAGAAACTATGTCATGTGTTTTACTTAGAGATGCACAGCTATCAGCTCAACATATATCGGCCGATAATAATATTTAGGGTTGGAAATATCCAGAGAAAGAAAAGCTCATTGAAAATGTCAAACTCTAGGATGACAAAATGTACTAAAAATCATCTTTATGGATTATTAAATACATTTAAAGCAGTTATTCAAATGTAGATTTCTTAAGTTTCAAGAAACACAGCCGACTAAAACATGTTTACAAGCTATCGGTATCGCCATCGGTATCGACCAAATTGGTAGTTAAAATATCGGAATCGTTATTCACCAAATTGGTAGTTAAAATATCGGAATCGTTTTTCACCAAATTGGTAGTTAAAATATCGGAATCGTTATTCACCAAATTGATAGTTAAAATATCGGAATCGGTATCGACCAAATTGGTAGTTAAAATATTGGAATCGGTATTGACCAACTTGGTAGTTAAAATATCGGAATCGGTATCGACCAAGAAATTTCATATCGGTGCATCCCTAGTTTTACTAAAACACAAATTACTGTGGCAGCTACAGTTGCACCTCGTTTCAACAACACTTATTGTCAATATATAATTAATAAACCTGACTTTATTGTGGCCTCCATCAAATTTGTGGAGATTCATTAGATCCATTTTTTTCTCCACAATTCTTATACTCTGTGAAAGTGGCCTTATATGTTTGCTTTACTTCTTTTCCCTCCCGGATGTTGGGCTAGCGTTTTACCTCCTCTGTCACTCTCCCCAAGTGTCTCCAGTCCTAACTTGTGCGGGATTTCTCTGAGGGGTTTCAAGTCACAAGGTGAAGCTGTAATGAAATCTGGATTTGATGCCTGCTTTGCTTTGAGGTGATATAAGGCGTCAGGAATGATCAACACAACACAATTCCTGGATCGGCTCTGTCTCTCTGGCTGCCTGTTTTCCTTGTCATATTGTAAAAATGTATTATGTGTACTGAATAGATTAGAACCAGGTTTGGGATAATCCTGTCAGAATGAAGTCATCTGTCCTAGTTCCATGCAGTCAGGCAGGCACTCAGGGGGAGAAGGGGAGAGTGGGGGGGTGGGGTGGGGGGGTTGCTGTTTTGGGAGCTAATATATAAGCCGGGATGTGGACTGTCGAAGTGACTCCATCATAGCACTGCACAGGAGCCAGTTGTTCATGTTTGGGACTCGCGTTTCATTTGTTGCCTGATGTTTCCCTTCCAGCACTGATCCTGTCATACACTCAAATACACTCAAATATGTACCCTTTCAAAAGTGTTGTCATCCTCTGGCGCTGTACCTTGATGTGCGTTGTTTAGAGTGATTCACTTGAGTAGTTGAATGCATAGACCTTTAAACACCATGTTTTGAAATTCTTTAGATCTATGTTGGTCAATTTAGTGTGGTATTTAACATGCAACACAGCAAATGGGCAAATCAGTTTTTTATACGTATATAAGTACTTTGCTCCAAATATTATGTTAGATATTTACTGATTTTTAGGACCATTTCTTTTTTCGGGAATACTGATACAGTCACTGTTTGCTCTTCATGAGTAAAAATGTGTTTTTTGCAAACACTCCAGATTGATGAAGTAAAAGGTATGACTCTTCCAGTTCATTCCAATGTTCATCTCATAATGAAAGATCACCTTTAATCTACACTTCAACTTATGAACCCAACGTATTTAAACAAATGTGTCAGAAAATATCAAAAAGCACATTTGTAAAACCCTCATTAATAATATTTATAATCAACAGTTAAGTGTTTTTGCATAAAGCAATAACCGGAACAAAAATTGGCTTCAACTTTTTATAATCTTGGCCCGCAGGGAAAACATGACATTTTTATTATTAATCCAAACAATACCAAAAATTAGTCCTGTTAGCATTGTTGAACTGTTGTAACTGTTTTTCTAATCAAAATCATCTTTCTGACATAAAGGTGTGACAATAATAGGTTTTTCAAGGTCACTGAAATTGGTGTAAGTTTGTTTTTTAGCTTGGGTTCATAATTCTCCTAATATTTTCTAGCTTCTTCTGTTGTTTTTTATAGTTCTTATTTCACACGGAATAAAACATATAAAACAACTTAAACCTATAAACATGTATTCAACCAAAACCGTTACAGCTCAAAATAAAATAAGATTAATCAGATTTGGCAACCACAACTTCAGTTATTTTTATCCTTTTCTCAAAACCTACACAGCCATTGTTTTTTCTCTTAACACATAGCAACTTTCTATGCATCGTCACATTCAAATTGTATTTGAATTCATAAGCCAAACAAGACAAACACAAATTCCCCCTCCCACCTATTTCGAGGCTGCTCTAACCTAAAGTGTTCTTGTTTTGACTAAGTGAAAACCACACTTGACGGTACACGCTAGAACACAAGCTCTATTATACAGCGGCTGGCATATTACCTCAGGAAATATTTTCAGTTCACATGTGCTGACTAAACACTGCGTTTCGTGAAATTAAAAGTAAATAACCAAACCCATTTATAATACACCTCGAGCAACCCAGTAACTACGGTTTGAACTGCTCCCTCTTCCCGTTGTGGCAGCTGATTAATGCATTGGCTCGGGCTTGTTTTGAAGTATCATACATTTAACAACTACACTACAGTTCACACTTTATAATAGCAATGCATACTGTAGTTACTTGTGGTTGCACCATGTTAACTGAGATATGTTTATTTCTCTTGGCAAGTCATCCCTATAATTTTTGTGTTGCTGAAGTGACACTGATGACATGTTAGGAATCCTGACAGGTGACAGAGTATTTATGTATCCTCTAACCACAAGCCCGCTGATTTTGATTGTTACATGGATTGGTAGTGATATAGGAGAGCTGGACGCAATGCTGATATTTTGAGTTCAAATTATTACCTGGATTTAGGACTGAAACAATGATTATTTAATCTGTTGATTATATTCTCAAGAAATAGTTTAAGAATCAGATAATTATTTGGAAACTTCTGGATATAGCATATTTACAGGCGTTTTTCACCTTAAATGCAACATGTATGTATTTTTTGTACAGTTTTTGCCTACTTCTGTATACAGAATAGTCTGTATACTCCAGTTAACAATTATTTGATTACTAAATTATTTGATTAATATTTCAAATGTTTATCTGTATCTTGAGCTTTGATATGTAAAAACTACAACTGTATTATTGTTTTATGCTTTTACAAACTTTTACACTTAAACAACAATTCTACACTACCCATACCCCCCAAAGCCTATAAATACTACAGATTTATAAGACAGCATATTCTAGACATTGGAGGCAGATGGGTGAAGTATCTGCCCAAGAACACCAACTTTCCAGTTAGAAGATGACCTGATCTACCACCTTGGAGCACTGAAGGTTAATTGTGGTCTTTAATGTATCATAATAAAATAGAAGAAAGATGTTGGTATTGGTGGTAAGATGGCATTCATATGGTTAAAAATGCACATAAAAGATGGTGCGTGAACAGCGTGAAGATGGTGACCTAAAAACCTTGCGTGACCTACTCATAGGAAAACTCTGCTGTGGTGAAATAGTAATAGCATATATTAGAGGTGCACTCTTGTTGATGTGTACATGTTTTTGTTGCTGTGGTGATAACATATATAGAGCAGATGTTATATAGGTCTACATCTGCCCAGCTGACTCCTGGCATCGGTAAACAATGATTTAGTTTTTTACCCACAGGGAAACACAGACTGTTTGTTTTCTCATGACAATGGTCCGGGTCACCAGTCTTACAGGAAATGCAGTGAGACTACTTTTGGAGTTTCCCTCACTTATTCACAGAGTTGATGTAGTTAGAATACATGGACAGCTTATTCACAGACACGAATATAGACCCTTTCAAAGTTTGTAAACAGAATGTAGGCAACTGGAGGCAAGACCATAATGCATTTTCAATGGAGAAATTAGCATCAGCCACAAAATATTGCAAATTAAGATGGTTTTAGCAAATGACAACCACTCTGCTATAAGTAAGTGATGTCAGAGCCTGGTTAGGGAACATTAATGAATGTATCTCACATTGTATGTTTATTTAATGTACACCTTTAACAGTTAGACTTTTGGCTGGAGGCAAATTTCTTGATTTTTAGGTTTTCCTTACAGTCCATACAGAAATGTTGTTGACCACAACAGTTTTTCAATATATGCTCAGAATTATTCTATCTCTCTCCACAAAACCTACTTTTTTTGTAAAGATAACTCACTTTTGCTCCAGTTGCCTCCATTCCCAAATTTTCAACAGTCCATATGCCAAACATTTTAAAGGGGCTATACAGCGTCATAAAGATTAGAGAGTAGCGCCAACGGGTGGTCCAAAAAATGATGGAGCTTCAAAATAGTTCCACCGTAGCACAATTCTCAGTGCATTTGAATGGCACTTTTGACTTGAGCGGCTACTTCCTGGAACTATTGAGAGAATACGTTGCTGTTTGAAAACCAATGGAGTTGTCAGAACTCTGCTTTTCAATGGCTCTGGGTCTATACCTCCACACCCTAAATTATAGGTAATATTTTTTCTTTCTGGTCATTGGGAAGATATAGAAAGTTGAACCAAAAATAAATTGTGTTGTCGTTGGGAAATCATTAATTAGAATCCATTTTATTGTAAATCAGTGATAATCTAGAATCTCTTGATTTTTATTTGCAAGCTTACTGGTATTTATTTATTTAGAGTTCAATACTAAAGTGTCCCTCTTTTTTGGCAATTCTCTTTTAGATGTAGCCACAGATACTGTAATATATCCTTAATATCTTCTCTCACATCATCAACTTCATGTCCTCCTCCAGGTATAATTTGGTCTTTCTCTAGGTCTCTTGTGTGCTCTGGCTTTGGCATCTTTCTACTTATACTAGCATGTGACTTTATCTTACAAGCATCTTATATGAGCTGTCCATCTGCAATACATGACTACAATGAAAATACATGAAAATAGATATGACTACATTCGAGAATCTGCAAAGAAATCTTCTCCAAAAAGTGTAAAAGTTTTAGCTCGGTACAGTGTTTTGGTCATGCTTTTGTAATTGTATCCATGTTGTTATCCTGAGTCGGGAGTATGGGCCAGACCAGACGTTAACTCATACTTTCACTGTCAGTCAAGCAGGAAATGGGAGTATTTTATAATGTCATCCACTCTGTCATGAACACAATCGCTCAGTGCTTTCTGTAAACTATCACCGGGGACTACGGTGTAAGGCTCGCAGTATTGATGTTTTTCTTCACTCTAAAAAACATCTATATTGTATGTGTATGGCATGGACATATGTGTAATTATTTTACATAGTGCAGACATACTATGTACAGGCAATGGATGATAAAGGCAGCCAGTGAGAAGAGGAGCTTGAACTGTTTGTCTGCTAAATTTATCATGAGGCCTTTGGGAGTGTTGAAATGAGAACAGTGGCCTATTACTGCTAAGAAGGTGTTTTATTGAGAATTCGCCGACATGCCACCCCAGGGAGATAGCACACGAGCCGGGGGGGTGGGGGTGTGGGACTAGTGTGGCCCAAACCACTTGTGTTTGACAAGCACAACTCCGGGACATCGCTATCTTTTCTCAATACATCATTCATTACATAGAAATTAATATTAAAAAACAGGCCTTATTTTACATAATCATTCACTATTATATGTATTGGCATTGTCACTCTTGAGGTGCCCCAGTCAATAATTTATGTAGGTCAGGCCACCTTTATTGTTAGTTATTAGCAGTTAGAATGGTGGTGTGATATGCAGAGCAGCAGTTGAGAAGTGTATCGTGAACATATTCATACATCCTCAGCCAAGGCTTTGTTACCGTTGTTACAAGCAGGAACTAACATCCTCTTTACATAGTGTTTGCTGTGATGACAGTTAACAAAGTGAGCTTCTAATCTTGTTGCTGATACTTTAAAGGCATATTGAGCTGAATTTGTGCAGAATATCTACTTCAGTGTAAACCAATGTGTAAAATGTCAAAAGACCGATTGATTATTTAGGTGACTGTAGTTGACCCCCCGTGGTTGGGTTCGGACATAAAAGTGGGTTAAAGGTAGGTTGACTGTAGTGTAAATTTAATTTCTAGATTTATTTTTTTACTTTTTGTAAAACGTGGTTCGTAATAACACCAAGAACCAATTCGGAGCTTTTATAATAAAGAATGAGGAGTTAGTCTGTTTATTTCACTGGAGTTTTAAAAAGAAAAAAATGGATAAAAGACAAATTGTTATTTGAAGGATCTTAGAATGCTCCATTTAATATATTTATTTTGTTTTGTTTTTTGTTTAAAGTAATGCATGTAAATCTGCCTGGTTTAAGAAGTTGATTAATCTTATATGAAGTTGTATTTCCTGAACGTAAATTTTATTTTTTTATTTTTTTTTGTGACTTCAGTGATCTCTCCAGTAGGGGGCAGCCTCCTGTTTTCTTCCTGTGATGTCTCCTTGAGTGCAGGAGGGTGTTAAAGAGTGGGATGATATCATGACAGTTAATTGCTCTCATTGGGATGGACTTGGATGGATTGCCTTGTAGCTTCAGTAATGTTCTCTATTAATGGAAGTGGCTTCAGCTCGTCTCAGACCAAACAGTGGCACTTGTGTTTTAAAGTGAATTAAAGTTGCTGTTGTAGACTACAACAATTCACCATGCATGATTTCCACAGCTCACTCCCTGCTATTGTTTGTGCTAACATTAACTGAGGGAAAAACAAAATATTACACAGTGTTCTCATAAATAGCTGATAAAATGCTGGCTGTATTGTCTGAGCTCGAGAAAAAAGTGGAGGTCCTTGGACTGTTTGTGCGTTTGTTGTTTTGCAGCAAGTGAAATGAGTTGTGTCTTTGTGCTGCCACTGTAAACAATCTCATTTAGCAGAACAATAGGACAGTTTTCTTTCTTTCCGCTGGATAACCGTGTTTACTTATCTGTTGTTTAATTAAAGGGGCTCTTTTCTTTTGGTTCCCATTGTTTCAATGGCACTGCCGGAGACCCAGCAGGGGTCAAAGGGTTAACAGCCGTCAACTGTGTGTGCCTCTCTGTGTGTGTGTGCCTCTGTGTGTGTGTGTGCTTCTGTGTGTGCGTTTAAAGGGGCCCCACACAAAGCCCCAGTTTCACCTGCGGACCGGCCTGTGGCTCCTATTGTCAGGCCCCATTTGAATTGATTATGTTTAGAAGGCTGCTTGTGATTGGTGGAGAAGGGCGTGGTTGATTGGATAGTTTTGTATCTTGTCAGCCGCCGAGCAACCTTGCAATCTGTCTGTATCCGGCGCGCGGCTCTCACACAGCCCCACACAGCCCCACACAGCAGAGCAGAGCAGGGCAGTCTGAGCCCAGCCTCTCCCTCTCTCCCTCCCTCCGACTACTGCCTCTCGCCTCAGCTCTCCGCTCGGCTTCACTCCACACCGCGTGGCCCGCCGCTCTGTTTACCCTGCCAGCTAAATGGAGTTTGTCAGGTTTGTCAATATGATTGATTTCTGTGATTTTGCCAGCTTTTCTTGTCTAGGGAAGAAACTTGACAATTTAATTTGACCAGGGAGAAGGAGCAACACAGGCTTTGTCTATGTGGATGTTCAGAGAGTGTAATTGGTTAATATTGTCATGTGAAGGGAGCAGTGATCCAGGCTGTACTTTGCTCTTGAGAGAATGATAGTTGATATGTGTGTTGTCACTTACAGTAACATTGCTCTGTGGTGTTTTATCACTTTGTTTAACTAGACTTTATGACTGTAGTGGGTTTTGTTTGAAGCTGCTTTGGACAGTTTGGAGTTCAAAAATATTTTATTTCTTATAATTCAACTTAGTGCAGCATTTACAGTGAGCTTGTGACTGTTTCAATGTGTTTTTGACATGTGTTTACTCTGCACAGTGGGCTAACTAGTTAAGCAGGATCTAGGTATGTACAAAAGTTGGAAAACTATACAAGTGTTTTCACTACATTATTATGTATAATCTTTTTAATCTACTTTAAGGTATACTCCTGTGACTTTGCTTGTGCAGTGTCTGTTGAGAATTTGTCAGACTTTGCCTTTGGCCTGCACTAATCCTCCCTGTCCTTATCGTGTCACAGTGAATTAAGACAGAGCCTGGCACAGCTCTATTGGTGACACGGTCACGACAGAACCACGTTGGAGACACGCTGTCACTACTAATGCCATCGCTCATATCGGCCAGGGATAGAAGTGTGTAGGGCTAGCTCTGAACTCAGAGTGAGAGGTTACAAAGTGTTTTGAGTTGAATTGTTTTCTTTGCTGACATTGATGACAACTTTAGGGTTTCATGGAGAGGTAATTGTTGTACAAATGTAGTTAAATGGTATGTTTTGGCATTTTTAACATGAGCAATGTAGTATTAAACAGTGTGTTCCATTACAACACCTTGCATCAGTTCAGCTTAAATATGCCCTGAAAAAGAATGGAGAAGTGCTGAGCGGTGTGGAGCCAGGATGGGGCAGCGTGCAGCGTAATGCCATGCAGCTGTGCGAGCCTCAGTTTGGGAGAGCTGGTGCGAGCTGATTGGCCTGACAGTTTGTAATCAAAGTTGATTTATTGTTCATTAGTAGTGCATTAGCCCTTTCAGGCAGGGGCGTTATTTGTGCAGTGGCCTGTCAAGACGAGGGGCTGCCAGCACCTGTCATTTCTAAACCATGACATCGGCAACCAGATATTAGCTGTGTGTACCCAGAAAGAGGAGGGCCGACACTGCCCCAAGCTCAGGCTCCGCTGCTGGGATATCCTTTCCAGCAGCGGGCCAGGCAGGCACAAGAGACAGGGGAATAGTTTAGCAGTGATATAGTGAGACGCCAGCTGCTCTGTGCTGTTGCTCCCTGGCTTCCACAACCAAAACATGTTTTTACTTGAAAAAAGAGGCATTCATTCATTTTTTAAGGGTCATTACAGAGCGTCTCTCTTTCAGATAGGAAGATTAACTCTACACTTGAGATGCCATGTGTTTCAAAGAGTTTAGACGGGAGGATAATGACAAGATTACACACGGCACTGTTTTATGGCTGCAGCTCTTTTTTACTGTTTACCTCAATCACAGCTTAAGGTTAGATAAAAAAAACAGGATGTTCTGGAAAATTTGTAAATAATCCTGTTTTCAAAGTGTGAAATGTGCTTCAAATATGGAAGTAAATAAAACTGTGATCTATATAACAAGCAGTGCTGGATAATTAGAGATCAAATTAAGTAAAAAAGCCTTAAATGAAGATTGTAAGTTATCATCATAATTTTTATTTGAATATGTATACATGTCTATATAATTAATTGTCTTAGTATTTTTTAATTTTAAGTCTTAAAATCATCATCGATACATTGAAAGTATGATTGAAAGAAGATATTATAAAACTATCTTGCTACGTACTTGACCTTGAAATTGGCACGTGGACATCTCACCAGTTTAAGACAGAAGTATATTTAAACATAAAAACAAAAGTCCAATTTTTACATTGGTTCCAGATATTGTTTATGTAAGTAATTGAACATTATAAAAAGTAACACCATTTGTAGTCCTCTTGTCTGCCGTCATGGAAACGAGGATTAGCGTAGCGTTTGCTGGTGTTGCAGAGAATAGAAACAATGTGCACGGGATGTGTCAGCCATTGTCTTTTGACTTCAGTTTCATTTGAAAGGGATTTAAGAGCCTGCCATCTTAATTAAATCTCAACTGACTCCAATAGTGCATCTGAAAACGTGCAATGTTGCATAACGCTGTGTAGATCGCGCTCCGCCACGCCGTTCAAAAGTCATGTTTCCGGTGAAGGTGGAAGCGGTGGGCAGCGCGTGGGATTGAACTTGTCAGGCTTAATTTGTTGGAAAGGTTCCTCTGTCTTGGGGAAAAGAAATATGTAGCTGGAGGTGTGGCTTGGGAGGTCAAAAAGAGTGACAGTGCACGTCAGGAATAAAGAACTTTCACTTTGTCACTGTTGCCACAAGTGCTGGAAATGTATTAATTTTAATGCAATTATAAGGATTGGCTGAAATGTGAAAATGTTTAAAATGAGTCATTTTACAGTTATTCTTTGTTGTTTGCTATTTATCAGTAAATTAAAACCTGGATGATCTTTTTAGTGAGTAAAGTATAGTACCACAAGTAACGTAATCCTCATAGCTGTCAGTTTGAATAGCCTGCATATAAGAATGGAAATTAGTCAAAAAGCTGGAATAAAAGTTGTCATTGATTGTTATTGTGAGGTCTTAAAAAGTGATTGAATTTGACATGGGAAAATCTGTGATCATTTTTCATATAAAACTGTGTCTGTTCTGTATCTAGAGAAAAAAAAACAAAAGGAAAAAAATATATATAAGTAATAGATATGTCCATGTATGTTGGTCACCTGCTGTTGCCCAGTGTGGGAACCATAGTCAGTGTGTGATATCTGTTATGTTTGGGTGGATGGAGAGAGGGCTCACTTTTGGCTCTGCGGTTTATTTGTTCAGAGCTGACACTGCGGCCGGCTGATGAAAACCTGTTTGTTTGCAGTTGAAAAGTTAATTAAAATGCAATCGACTTTTGTTTTTACAGTTGTTCCCCTCCACATTCCACCTCCGCCTTGTGATTTAATATGCCCAGTGTGGAGAAGACGGTGAATTTAACAGTAATTTTTGCCATCATTTATTTTTCTATATGGCTTGTTTGCATAGGACGTGAGACATCATTGCTTTATATTTGGATTGAAGAAAAAAATATATTTATATTTTAATATTTCTATTGATTTTAATATGGCTTTATTGTAGAAGACGTGAGATTGCTCAGTAAAAATATACCAGCTCAATTTAATTATTTTATTCATTTTAATAATTTTCCATTTCCACAATAACCATACTATGTATATATATACTATTATTCTATAAGCCTATTGTTATGTATGCATGATATTTAACCACAGAAATTAAGCAGCCCCCACCTATCAGATTTGAATAGATATAGAATCTTTTTTTCCCCAAGAGCTAATTACATTCAGCCATCACTCCATTAAATAGTAGCTCTGAAATCTTCATACGGCAACATATTCATGCGTTAGATCACACTAAAACGGGAAAGTCTTTGGCCACTGCAGTCCAAGGTAAAACAACAGCATCAAACGCACGCCATGATTTCTCCTGGGCTTGTTATCTGACATTTCTTTTCACTTCTTCATTCCATTTGATGCCCCTCCAAAAACAAGACGACCCCAGGGAGCACTAATGAAAATTTGATAATTCTTCTTTTATTTTGTTTTTTTCTTTTCTTCACCTCAGTGGATGAACAGCTGTGGCGCAGGCTACTGACATGAACCTCTCCCTGTCCCGTCTTTATGTTGAACGTTAATTGCGTCGCGCGATCTTATAGTCTTAAACACTTCTGCTCCTTTTTCCTCCACAGTCTGACCTGTGACTGTACAATAGACGGTATATTAGGAGTATATGGATCCAGGAGAAATCAGACATGTAAAGCTTGTAGTAAAATAGTTACATTGAAATTGGTAAATGTGGAGTTTAGATAACGTCAAGTACAACTATAAAAATCAAGCATATAGTCAACAAGCCTTACATACAGCCTAATACTGTATACTGTAAATAAAATGTAAATAAGATCATACATGATTTAACACTAACTTGTTTATCGTTGTGACTGAAGGTAAGGTATCTCTCACGATTTTATGCTATTAAAACTTCATTATTATTTATTAAATTGAGCTGTTTGCAAAGTAACTGTTTATCCTAGGGGTCAACAACCTATTACCACAGATATATAGATAACTGCTTTTCTTTCTGTTTTTATACTCCGCACATAGTTATATAAAACTCCACATTTGACAACTAGCACCAAAAGAAAAAATCTTTTGGTATTCCAAATGAAGAGGTTGTATGTTGGTTTTCTGTCTGTTGTGTTTTGTGTGCTATTGTTTCATTAGCAAACTTGTTTGTGTCGCAACAATAACTGTGTGGGTTAAATTCCCGACACACCTGCCTTTTGTTTAGTTCTGTTTTGTTTTATTTGCTTCAGTGTTGTCACTACACAATAGGTTAGAGGCATAATGCATTTCTCTGTGACATTTACATACGGTGCAGTGTTATCATTGAGAAGATTACTAACTTGAAATGATGCTCATAGGAATGAATGTGAGCAGTTGTCAGTCTCTCTAAATACCTTTGGCTATTGCCCAGGGAGTACAGTAAGCTGGCATAGTCTTAGTACTAAATAAAAAATGTGGTATAATAGAATATAAACCTTTACAGTTAATCCTTACATGTTCAACAGACATATATGTTAATGTCTTTAAACAACAGTTATTTTATTGAAATATTCATACAGTGTGATTTGTTTAGCTTATCTTATTTTCAACTCCATATATCCTCTCATTTTACCGCTCTGTACCATTCAGTAATGTGTTGCTGTCCGCACGTGTATCTGCACATGTATGTGTGACACGCTACAGACGAGGCGAGCGTGCACGTGAAGTGAGTGTGCACGTGTGCGTTTGACCAGCAGCAGGCCCGAGCTGGTACTGTGCTGTATCGCCTCCAGTCACTGTGCAGCTGTGTGTGAGAACGTTCCCCTGGTTTTTAATGTTTATGTATGAGAAGCACCTGGAGAGCGCCACACCTTTGCCAGATTCATAAACGTCAGCTATTTCTGGCATCTTCAGAATGTCCCCTTTTTCACACGCTTGTAGCACATAACAGCATTATGAGCCTGTTACGACATTGCTTTTACTGTCTTTAGATTGTTCAGTGAAGGACAGGGCAAAAGACCATTTCGTACCCAATACCGTTTTTTTTTCTTCATTCATTTTCCATAAAGCAATTATCTAGGATTAAAGGATTTAGAGGTGTTTTTTAAATACAACTTTCCATTTTTTGTCACTTTTAGATTTTTCTCCAGTATAACCATACAATTCATCAACTACCTTCAATATTTTATTGTATATTTCATGTAATTTTGACAAATATAATGTATTTGGATTGCTTTTTTGCTAAGACAACAGAAAATATATACTATAATGCAAACCTATAATAACTGAAATCTAAATATGTCACCACTGAACACCCTGGGGTCATAAATGTGAACACCACCATGATTGATATATATATTTATTTATTTATTTTTGAATTTTTTTTATCATATCATCCAGCCCTTGTACAATGTATATATTCATGGAGCATCATGCCATAGATAAGGCAGTGCACCATATGGAAGTGCTTTAAATGGAGACTGGTGTCCTATGGTTTGCACTAAATGGGTATGATACACTGGTCAGGGCAATATTTTTTAGCTAAAGAGCCCCTTTCCTCCCTCCCCTCCCGCCTTTTCCTTAATAGGACCTCAGTCTTAGGCAGATTTTCACTCCTTCAGCTGCAGGATTAAATGGTAGTAGTTACATTGATCAATAGGTTAAAAAGCGTACAATCCCTCTTGCTGCTAATGACCTCAGTAGTAATGGGTAATAAAACAGGGCTCTGTAATAGCCTGTGCACGGAGCAAGCTGCTTTAGAGGTAGTTACTGTTCGAGACGCTTGAGACAAGTGTAAAACCACAATGAGATATGGGTATAAAAATAAAGTCACTTGAAATGAAGGAAAATGGTACTGTTAAACCAAACTGGGTGTGCTAAATGTCTGTTGGCGTTGCACATTTAATAAAAGGCTACAAAAACATGCACAACGGAATTGATTTTGAACGCATGTTGTCGAGCTAATATTATTTTTTAGTCTATACAGCGGCAGACGCACAAGACAGAGCTGACGGTTGACCTTCAAAATAGTTCATCAAAATTAGCGACGCTCGGAGTAAAAAGGACTTCGCCGGATAATGACTGTGAAATTAGGAAATGGGCGGCAAGGGCTATGCAAATGACAGGACAAGTCATGTGCAAAAGTCAAGATGAACTGCATATTAAGACATAATACAGTGGGGAATTAATATTCTCTCTCTGCATCTCTGCAAATGAAGAGTGGTGAAGTGTGGGTTAGTCCTGGGAGGGGCGTGGGGCTTCCTTCATTCTCTCGGGACCGCTAGTGTCTGTCTGGCACTCCTCAATAAAGTTAAGCATCAAAAAACGCCTCTGTCCTGTTTGACACCGTTGCCCTTTGCTTTGCATTTGCACCACAAGCTGTTCATTATGGGCCCGCTTTGTTTGTGTTTTATGCTACAATTGGGAGAAGGAATAAGGCGATATGCATGCGTGGTGTGTGTCCGGAGAGTAAAGGAAAAAGCCCCTTAGTTACCACTAATTCAGAGATGCATGAAAAATTCAAACGAGTGTCGTTATAGCTGGGAGGCGGGAGGATACACAATTGGGGTAACCTTGGAGGAGACAGACTGTCACCCGGTATGTCCAATGCTCACAGAGTCATTGACAAGACATGCATGCTACAGTAAACATGAGTTGAGAATTATGGCTGAACTAGAATCTGATTTCGATTTGACTGGGTATGCTTTGTGACAACTTTACCTAAATGTATTCATGTAAATGTGAGACTCTTGAATTTCCTTGAATCTAGCTGAAATGAGCTAAAACTACAGTAAACCAAGACTAAAGTGGGGACTGAATCAATTATAGATGAGACCTAGGCCACAACACATTTTTAACAATTATTTTGAGGGGAACTTTCTGTCAGCTATAGAACCCTAACATTATGTCAGTTGTCAGTGCGTTTGCCAATTTTTCAATAATGATAAATTTCCAATATATTGTGCTGCCCTTTTAGCAGTGTTTTTATTAATTATTATTATTGTTATTATTATTAGTTCTTTTTTTTGTTTGTTTAATGGTATGAGGCATCATAGCAGTAAGGGGCAGCATCCAAATACACACTACAAATCCCCT
The DNA here is from genome assembly GCA_036025475.1 of Philypnodon macrostomus. Classification (NCBI taxonomy): domain Eukaryota; kingdom Metazoa; phylum Chordata; class Actinopteri; order Gobiiformes; family Eleotridae; genus Philypnodon; species Philypnodon macrostomus. The sequence continues at coordinate 10,018 of JAVQKC010194598.1, read as the reverse complement.
TCACTTCGGGGCAATTAAGGCACCCCTGACAACCAGGGGTGGGAGGGTGAGAGGGGTTTTGGGGGTGTCACAACAAATCATTTTGAGACTGTTAGAAGGCCTCACAATCGTCACAATGAAACATAATAATTGACAGTGTGTAGTATGAAGTTCACACGGATTCAGTTTGAAATGTTTATCTCATTTTCTCATAATCACATAATTGTAGAGAAGTGTCCCTAAAGTTTGTGGGTTTGTATGTGTTTTGCAGGTTCCAGTGTCAGTGGCTATGATGACACCCCAAGTGATAACTCCACAGCAGATGCAACAAATCCTTCAACAGCAGGTCCTGAGCCCACAGCAGCTCCAGGTTCTCCTCCAGCAGCAACAGGCCCTCATGTTACAACAGGTAACATCAGCTCACATTTACATGGGGGTCACTATCGTCTTAGGAAGTGGACTTTGAACAACACAGGTCTTTTAGTAGATGAAGCAATGTATACAGCTTTAGCCATGTTTGAACAATGTGGTACCTACAACTACTGAAAATAGGGAAACAAAAAATGAGCTAATCAACGCAATATTTAATCTTTTACCAATTATTCTCACTAGACGTAGACAATGTTTGGAGGCTGTCCAAGCTACTTACACCCTGGACAACAGCCAGAGCTGGGTTGACATTCAGAGACATACGTACACAATCATTCACTTTTTAGATCATCTATACATGTCTTTGGACCATGGATGGAAGTGAATGTACCTATGACATACTGAAGTTGATTGTGTAATATTACGTTGTATGTCATTTTTTCTTCTTTCTCTTTTTTTAGCAGCAACTTCAAGAGTTTTACAAGAAGCAGCAGGAACAACTCCACCTCCAGCTCCTCCAGCAGCAGCAACATGCAAGCAACAAGCCCAACAAAGAGGTAGGTTTTTTTCACGATACATACATTGACAGTTAACACCTCCTCTTTTAAGCAAGCAATGAGCTACCATGTTCCTCTATGTACATTCCACACATACGCTAAGAGTGACAATGTACATATGCAGATTACATTAGTGGTGCATAGCTATAACATCCAATATACATGATTCTGTATTCTGTTCATTTTGGGCCATTGTATACAGTAGCCTTTTTTGTAGTGTTGAAAAGTAAAACAACAACACAAATGAAAATACAAAATACAACAGGCAGATGAATGGCAGTTGTATTCAAAATCCATTCACCTGTCCAGCAATCAGTCGGGCTTTCTCCTGTGACGTTAGCGTTGCTTTGGCCAATCGAGCTCAGAAGGCATTTGTAGTGTCTCCCCTCAGCTTATCTGCTCTCAGACTGAGAAAAAGACAGTGGGATCAAGTGCTCTCATGCCTCTTATTATTGTGTCAGACCCACTGGATATATGGTAACAACTGACGGATGCTCTGCTAAGTTCACAGTCTCCTTCTCTGGAACTTCCTGCACAATAGGTTAGTGGGTGACAGTACCAGTGAAAGTAATATAAGGCAGGAACATAAACTGAGAGTGATGTGAAACTGATAGAATCATATTCAGTATTAGATATCATTTTTGATACCAAACCACATTTTGGTCCACCCTGGACCAAGCATCATCGTACGGTCAGAAGAAGTTCAAAGACGATCTCACTGGTGTCTTTTTTTGTCCCTGTTGAGATACGCATTTGGAGGGAAGAAGAACGAAGCGCAGGCACTGTTTTACACATCGGCCGCGTGCAACTTCAAAGTCAGGGCCGCGCTAATTAATGAACTGCGGGCTTCAGTTTGGACAAGTTGTGGCGCGATGCTCCCATAAATCAACATGACAGCGGAGGAGCTCGGCTGGGGCCTCAGATAGGACCTGTCACCCAGTTGCATCTGATGTAAACAGTCGACAAGCGCAGAGGGGAGGGAGGGGGCTGGCGAGGAGGAGGTGCAATTGATCAGTTGAATGGAGAATAAAAGAAGAAGAAAAAAAATCAACTTTTGAAGCGTATTATGTATGATCACAGGAAGTGGATGCAGCCTCCAGAGGGCTCTCCCCCCTTCGCTCTGCCTGTGTTTTCTTTCTCTACACTGCGCGTTCAAAAGACAGACGAAGAATTATGCAGTGACTCCCCTGTGGCTGCCAGACAATAACCCCCTGTTGTGGCTTTGTGCTTGTTTTTTTTTTTTTTTTTTTTTTAAACATCAAAATTTAGTTTTTCAAAGATCTTTAACTTTATATTTGAAACTTGACAATAAAGGGGCTGCCAGTGCCACTCTCAATCATTTGTCATTTTCGCTCCCTCGTGCCACTTCTTGTTAACCTCTTATTTGGTGTATTGGGGTCTAGAGGGTTTTTTTTATGTGTCCTCATGCTGCGCGCACACTGGAGCTCCTGTCAGCTGATGGGACCAGAACATAGAAGGAAAATGCCAAGGGAGTGACTTAAATTCATTTGCGTTTTTTTTCTTTTTCCCCTCCAAAGCCACCCTCTATTTATTTAACGTTTTGATGAAAGACATTGTTTCTTGTGAACTCGCCCCCATAGCACTATTTTCTTTGAGTCGCACTGTCACTGGAAGAACACTTTTCCTGCTCTGATGAGGAGAGAGAGATGGGGCTCCATAGGCCACTGTCCACTTATGTCCACTTTTTTTAACTCCATTTCAGATTTCTCTAAAGTGCTGTTACATGGCAGAATTGACATTTCACAAAGTTGACAAAGTTGATTTTGATTTTTTACTTCATTGGACATTATTACCTGTTTTATTCAGCAAGTCGCTAAAAATGCTGAAATCCTTTTATATCTGCTATTTCAAATGCCATGTACAACCAGGTTCACTTGACAAGGAGACTTTAGTTGTAAATAGAAGTTGTTATTCTGTACTGTGTATGCACTGTTGAAGTCCCATCTTGTCCTGACTGATCCAAAGAGACGCCCCTGCTCTCAGTCCTCTGGGCTGCTGCCCAGAGCTGTATTTTTAGAGTGTGTTAAGGAGTAGCTCAGGGTGGGTGGGGGCAGTAGCGGGGAGAGGAAGGCTATGAGGGTCTTTGTGAAAAGCCCAGCGGAGGTGGGTGGAGGGAACGCCTTTTATCTGCCTGTTTCAGTGGTTTTGAGAGCCGGCAGCCACCTGACAGCCGTGCTGCCCAGACCTTTTTTGTATGCACTCACTTGAGAAGTAAACAAAGTGGTGTATCCTGTCTTTGGTAACAGGGCGCGGCACCCAGCTTGGCAGCGCCGCTTTTAGTTCGTCCTCTATGCATCTCGCCTGACAACTGGCCCACTACACCATAAACAGTAGTTTATCCTGCCAGCATCCTGTTCAGCCCCAGCCCAGGTATCTGCGCACAAAAAAACCAAGTCTCAGAGAAACTGTTGCTTTGGAGTAATATTTAAAGATGGATAACAATAAGTTTTTGTTGAGGTGAACTGGGAGCACTGATGCTAGGAAAACTTTTGAAGTTATCAACGGGAACAGTTTTGAATAGTTAAAGAGCACACATCTGCATCATGGTTTTACCCCTGCCAGTCTCTGCCCAGACTTGTTTAGGGAGCAGTTAAAAATATATTATTGAAAATTGTGTTGTTTATAATAAGGGTACTAATATTAGAACATTTTGCACTGTAATACTGTATTTTGAAGTACTCATATCCTCTAAGAATCCATATTTCCTTAATAGATGCGTATATTTGAGGTGTGCGTTAGAAAACCCTAGAGATTTTGACTAAAAGAGTCAAAGGCTGTGTCTCTCTTCTGCTGAGATGAGAATATTAGACATATTCCTGCTATTTATGATTATAACAATTGTCAGTCTTTGGCTTTTCTCCACATATTACATCCATTCACTTACAAAAATCCCCTATTGGCAGTGCAGTCAGTGACTCATTACTTGGTGTAACTCAGTATTGAAGTGAGACGGACTAAACTCAACTCAGCAGACATTCACAGTTATCGTGTTAGCGTAGCCTGTTTTTGTGAGTATCCCTGGGCTCTGAGGCATGCCTGGAGACTTGCAGGAGTTGCTGGGGTGGTTATTAAATACTTTGATTTAGTCACACGTTGTTTGCTGAATTATGAATGGCTGTAATTAAATTCCTGTGGCTCTTATTATGGATGATTAACAATGTTGTTTCATTGTTTGTCATTTGCCGCGCGACTCCTCGTTAATTAAGAGAGCCCAGAGATGCATGGTCTACCTGTCTTAAGTGGGCTCGCAAAAAATAAACTTAAGGAAATTACACTCTATGGGCACATTCATTGGCTTTTGTAATGAACATATTGTTAATGTATGCTATAAACCTGGTGGTCCTGTCTGCTGTTGTTCTTGATTCATATTTAACAGGAGTGTAAAAATAAATAGTGAGGTGCGAGTGGAGTCTGCATGTCCTCCCTGTGTTATTGTTCTTCTCTCTGGGCCGACGTGTGTTAGATGAATTACGACAGAATGATTTTGATGGTTTCAGCCCACCTACATACAGCCCATATATGTAGGAATAAACTACAGTCACCTGCACAATACAAATGAACTACAAGAGTGAACAATAAAAGTGGACATATCAGTTCTCTCCATAGATGTGGACACTATTTGTTCTCACAGCAGTATCATATTTTTTCCTCCTTGTTTCAGCTAACAGTATGCCCACTCTCTTCTGTCTGTGTGTTCTCCTCTCTGCAGCAGGTGTCGGCTCAGCAGTTGGCCTTTCAGCAGCAGCTACTGCAGGTGCAGCAGGTCCAGCAGCAGCATCTGCTCAACCTCCAGAGGCAGGGTCTCCTGAGCATCCAACCAGGCCAGAGCCTGCCCCTGCACCAGCTCACTCAGGGTCAGTACAGCTCACACCACAATATTCTACTGTGTACAGCTCAGAGATCACACTCACCATGTTGGGCAAGCAGCCAGCAGGCCTTTTACCTCTAATTCAATCTAACCACGCTGTTTGTTTACTGATGTATTTAAGTATATTGTAATTATTGTATTTAAGTGCCCTGACATGTATTATCTTCCTAAAATGTATGAACAAACACTGCTCAAATACATTTTTGGCCAGATTCATTCATCATTTTGTGACTAGTTGATCCATGACCCGATGACACATATGTTTCATATTATCATTTAAGTGTCACACGGCATTCCTCTTTTGTTGTTGCTCTATTTGCGTGAATTCTTTTTGTGACAGTGTGTTGATAGTAGTACCTGTACAAATGTACTCATTACAAGTGAACAATGCCTGTCTTAATGTGTATGCAGTCTGTGTATATATGTGTATGTGGTTTCACACGCTCAGACCACACCTATTGTAAATCCTCACTCAACACGACGCTTTTTGTATAAATAGTGGTTTTGGCCAGTATCAGCTGTTGTGCTTTAATTCCCACACAGCTCTCTCGTTAGACTGGCATCTAAGTGGCACTGTCCTTCACCCTCCAACACACTGGCTTTTTGTTCCTAAACTGGCAGTGAACTTGTCATTGTGAAACCAGTTGTTACTTGATAAAAAGTCAATACTGTTGTTTGGCCAGGAAGTTGTTTGCTGTATTTACTTTTTAATATTTTGCGAAGGAGTGGTGCCATTGTAACAAAGACGCCGTCAGGATAACATGACATGCACTATTCATGCCCGGCTAAAGCAAACAGTTATGAAATAACAAGATAAGACCGATAAAAACGGGAGGGCTCGAGGGCGCTTAGGTAATAGACAAACACAAACAGAGCTTGTACAGTGCTGTTATTGTTTGGACTGGGGATAGAATCAGTCATCCACTCAGACGACTGCCATAGGCGCAGGCGTGGACCCACTGTTGTGAGTGGGTCACATGTCTGGTAAATACACACAGTGGAGTAAAGCATTAGATGTGCACTAAAGCTACAAACTGTCTTTTTGATCAATCTCACTACATTACCAGGAACCTCCTGTGTTAAATAAGTCATTGTCAATTTATTTACAATGTAGTCTATCACTTCCGAGCAGGAAAACGATGTATACAAGCATTTTTTGTCTTCTTTTCTACTATTATTACAATTAAACAGTTAGTCAAACATTTTGTAAAGGTGTCAATTAAATACTAAAAATGGTCAATATCATTATATATCATTGTTGTTTGTTATTTACTGGGACTGTAATCTCAGTAGTGTGTTGTCTCAATCGCGCTGATGGCTGACTGTCCCCGGCAGCTGTTACAACACTTAAACCGGCGCTGCAGGCTCCCGTTTGTCTTCGTATTCTACACATTTTCTGCTTGACTGTTTGTAGTTATTGATGACCTTTCTGTTTTCCACATGGCTAGACTTCTTTCATGCACCAGCGAGCCAGGCCTATGCTGCTCAGATATCATCTACAATACTCAGCCATAGCAGTTAGCTCAGTGTCGGAAGTGCCTCCCTGTTTGGGTCCCGCTGATTACGGTTTCCAACTTGGGGGCAGTAAATTGGCTTGACTTTTTAAATGATGATTTTTATTTCTTTTATTTAGAACTAGAGATATAGCAGTATATAATTATTTCAGAAGGTTGGCGTTATCATATGCAATTCAGTTCCATTTTCTTGTGCCTGTGTATCGTGATGGGGCACTTAAAATCATAATTATAATATTTGGCCTCTATGGTAGCACCCCCATGTAGCAATATTTAAAACAAGCTAGTTAAATTCTGTTGCCCCTAACAAATGTAATTTATCTAGTTTACAATTTGTATGTTTGCCATAAACCATTGAGACATAAATGCCTTAGAAGCAGCCAAACCATATCTGTCATACATTGCCTGGAGAGCATATAATGTGTCATACATCTGATCACAGCACACCCCTCCACAATAAGAGACAGTGTCCTTTTGACCTGATATCTTAGTCAGTGTTTGCTCAGGTGTGTGAATTATATGCCTTTATTGTCACACAACCATAGTTCCAAAATATGTTAACTAAAAATGATGAGGTTAATGCATAACCCCAGAAATTGCTAAAGGATATTTACTTAATTAATTTAATAGTAAATATTGTAAGACAAATATTTAATAAGCATATTTAAGCCTTCAAATTACCTATTTCTTTCTCTCCTTTTTATTTGTTATTTATTTATTTATTTTAATGTTTTCATTATATGTCATGGATGTACAGCCATATAATAAACATTGTTACGTTTTTTTTACATTTATTTTATATTTTGAAACACCACAATTGGTTATTTGTGTGAGCCATTTTTTACTCTTGACTTTTGCTTGTACACAGCATCATTTAAACTGTCTGGGTGAGGCCAGTGGGACGACAAGACAGATTTGTGTGTAATTTTGAAAGCAAAGAATGTGTATAGAGCCAATCCGCGCTCACAGAACAGCAGTACATTGGGCAAACGCATCTGTCCTGTCAGTGATTGATATGTGCACCGATGGGCCAGGGGTAATAGTTCCTCCAGCATCAGGACGGGACATCATTCAGACCTAAGGGCTGCGTATCAGTGGGCCAGTGATTACCGCAACATAAACAGGGGTGCCGTAAAGGTCCCACATTGAGCCAACAATAAACTAATAGCAATGTCACCGGCGTCCTCCCCATGGTACGACACAGTGAGAAGTAACAGCTCCGCTTTAAAAAGGCCCGCAGCGCCGGGGCCATTTTTTATTTGGGGAGGGGGTGATGGCCTGCAACTGATGTCATTATGAACCTTAAATCAACTTTCTGCTTGCTTGAACATGGTCACCAGGGTACAGGGGGACAAGGACAGGAAAAGGTTGAAGAGCTCGGCCTGTCTGGGTGCCAGAGCTACCTGCCGAGGTAAAATTGAGTTGGGAGGCCAGTGATCAATCAAGTGTCCCAACAACATACATTTTTTAGAGTGCTTGTCCGTATTTCTCAGGCGTAATGAGGGGAATGCTCGTGTTGAAAAATGGAATCGGGAAAGATAAACCAATCCAACATTTAAAAGATGGACAAACCTGTGAACCTAAAGAAGAGGAGTTCCGGATCAGTGTCAGTGCATGTCCCGTAGTAATCAAATGGAGATATCTTCTGAAGAAACTCAATGTATTTGTCCAAACTGAAGCCTTTGGGGACATTTGTGTAATGGTATTATTGTCATTTATGTGGAATCATGAGCCATAGCTGTTGCTGAGGTTGAAGGGGTGAAGCTGTGAGCTATAAAACTGGATGGTGAAGGAGACAGGTCAGTCCCAGTCCGTTAGGCCGCTCATCAGAAGGCTCTATCCGCTGTGGTTTCGTCTGAGTAAACAGTGGTGCCGGGGTCACCAGGACTGCTGGGTAATTGAGCCAGCGTGGGCCACCCTGTCAAGCGCATCGGCTAAAAATACATCGCCCACTGTCACCGGGCACCAAGTGGGGGAAAATGATTGTTCCCACTGTCGAAGAACAGGACACTCAAATCAGCAGTGACCTTCGCTTTCCAAACAAGCAATGAGAACTACAAAAGTGTAACAACAAAAACAGCAGTTTGCCTTTGACTTTTCAACACGGATCCTTTTTTATTCACAGATGAGAAAGACCTCCACCAAAAGCATTGGCAAAGATATAGTGGACACATGTTTTATATCGAGCCACAAAGCACTTTAATATTTCCATAAAAAACACTTTAAATTTTATCTGAATTATTAATAACGTTTTAAGTTATCTAACGAGGTATCTGACGAGACGTTAGAGTTAGTAGAGTATATCAGCAAACAAGCAATGATTGCTTTGATAATACAACCGAGCATCCAGGGGATTAGCAAGCTACAACAGAGGAGCAATATAAAGCATGTTTAGGCTGTCACAGACGTGCACTCAGATTAAGAGCGAACACAAGCGGGCAGAACAGAGCGTCATGAAATATTCCAACGAGGAAAGACGCTCCTTGGAACGTGCAAAGGTTATTGATTTGTCCTGCAATCATTTCCTGCTCTTTGATATGCAAACCATCTCGTGTGAATTTACAGCAATCCTATCAGACTCATTTCACAGTTCTTAGCCCCTGCGTCTCTCTGGAGTCCTCCGCCTCATTAGGCCAATATTCTCCATTACCGGCATAATTAAAATCTTTAGTAGCTTATCAAATTAAAAATATTTTTGCTGATCGTATATTGAGATCTTCACCTCACAGTTATTTTCTACAACAGGAATAAATTAAGACTAAGCATTTTAGTGCACAATGTGTTACAATCTGGCGTTTTGAAAAGGGGGCACTTCTGGTATCTATAGAGCAACTGATGAGAAATTGGGTGAAGGGTGGCGGAGGAGGGGTTGTCTGGAGAATATAAGTAGATAAGCATGTGCAAATCATCTTTCATTTACCACTGCTCATTTTGGATTTAATTAATTGTAATGTTAAACGAGTGGTCTCGGCCATTTGCACTGCGGTTACATTCACCACATAGCCCTCCTCTTTCACCATGCGGCCTTGAAACACGAGGCTTATTTAAGCACATATTTGAATAGTCATTACAAATCCCCCAGACCTTATTAACTCTTTCACCGCTGTATATCTATCTATATTCTGCGCCCAAGAGGGTTAATCGTATTTTGCGTGTCAGATTTAGCCTTATTTGTGTCACATACAAGCACACACAAAATATATTTTTATGGCTTCAAAGGATTTTCTTTAAGATGCACAAACATATTATTATCCCTCTTCATCCACACTTTGGCCCTGAGTGTTGGAATTGCTGTCAGTTAGAGGCAAATAACAGCTTGTTTTTTAAGCTTCTTTCACAGATGATATGGTAATTTCTCACCAATAAACCATCGAATTTTGTCAAAGTCATGTTTATCCAAGAGTGGAATAAGATTATTTTATGTAACTTTTATTATACAATTGTTTTGTTTCACTGTTGCCTAAATTAGTATGTATCATGAGCGGCCACTGGTACATGTGGTGACACGCTAAACGGGGGTATTATGCAAGATTTTATAATGTTGATTCACCATTAAAACATCCCTGGATTGGTTTTCTGAGCCATTCACGCGTTTTTTTTTTTTTTTTTTAAAATTTATTATATCTTGGTTCCAATTTTCCTCAATCAATTCTTATTGTAAATTATCCTAATATTTAAAACCTTTAATTGGTAGCTGAACGGAAGTGACA